>CAODLS012045244.1:0-10893 GCA_948243855.1 Flueggea neowawraea
GGTGAAGGAGGAGTTGAAGGTGAGTTAGAAGACAAACCTAAATGGGTTTTAGCTTGGAGGATGAGATTATGCAAAAAATTTTGAGGTCCAAAAGCTAAACGTATCATCTCTTTATCTCCATGATCTTGTAAGAGAACGTAACCCATGATTTTGGAAGCATTTTCCGGGTCCAAACTTTGGATCCTTGAGAACACCGTCTTAGTAGCTTCATAAGAATCCATGGAGGAGGGAAAACAGGGAAAAAAAAAAAGAACAGCCCACCTCTTAAAACTTCACCTTCCAATCTTAAACCTACATTTCCTAACATGTTACTACAATATAAAGGCTTTTAAAAAGAATTTTTAATAATTTTTTAATAAATTAAATAATTAAAATTTAAATTAAATAATTTTAATAATAATTAAATAATAATAATTATTTAATTTATTATAAAATTAAGTAATTAATTAAAATTAAATAATTAGTAGTTAAATTAAATAATAATATTTAAAATTAAATAATTTTTAAAATTATAATTAAATAATTATTTTTTAAATTAAATAATTAAAATTAAATAAGTCAAATTTTTTAATGAAATTTTTTTTAAGAAAATTTCATTGTAGTATCATTTTATTTTTTAATGGAGAGGGTCTTTTGATTGAGAAAGAGAGAGAGAGAGAGAGAGGGGTGTGTGAAAGAAAGCTGTAGACTATGTTGTAAAGTGGCAATAATAATGGAATGGCTATGTTATTTTAGTTGGGTAATGATTTTTGGAGCTTATGAAAAGAAAGAGAGATGCCTCATTATATTTAAGAAAAGAAGTGACAGTTTAGTTTCTTTCTCTCTGTGCCCGTGAAAACTCGCACCCACACTCCTCTCTCTCTCTCTCTCTCTCTCTCTCTCTCTAAGGAGAAGGGAGAGAGCAGAGAGAGGAGCTTTGGTTCTCTGCTCTAATCTCACCAACTAGAACCACAACTTTTGGTGGCAGTGCAAAACCTGTAGCAGCATTGGGAGAGCAAAACTCACTCTCTCTCCATCTTTGTTTTTAATTTGGTGTTGGTTTTTGGGTCTCTCTCTTTTTTGAGGGGTTTTTGTCTGTACAGAATTGGACAAAACAAGGCTCAGTGGAAGAGTAGATTCAGATCTGCTACAAAACTCAGAAGGGAAAAAGTATAATACCACTCGCCTTATAACAGGGGCCTTAATAACACTCTCATTTCCTTGCTAACAAAACATAATTGTTTGCTTTAGCATATTCATATCATTTCAAACTCTAAAAAAATTCACTCTATTTTTTATAATGAAATCTGTTAATTTACAATTTATTTCTATCTCTAAAAAGTAAGTACCTAACAAATTGAAAAGTTAAAACAGTAATGAGTACCTTTGATATTGAAGATTTCGACGAATTCATATGAATCAATTCTGATATCACTTAGTGGGACCTGAACAACAAATTAAAGTTAAACATAACAAACTCCTTAAATACTGATGAGAAGAAATTATTTGCACCCATAAATGCAGAAGAAATTGTTGTGTACAATTATGATGGCACTTTCACATTATAATCTGATGATGATATCTCAACTTTAGAACAAGAGTTGGATTGAAGTTGAGATTGCATGAGATGGAAGAGCAAATAATGTAAGACTGTGAGTATAAATATATAAGTAGTGACAGAAGAAGGCATGTGAGAATCCACACATGTGTGTTCAAATAGTGCACGTTGGCTTGTTATCATGCTGACAACCTCCTTAATCTGATGATGCAGTTTAAATTAAGACTCAATCTTCAGAAAAGACCACCTTTTCTTTTGGTACCACTTCCCATCTCAGCATCACCCATTCCCAATCCCATCTATATTTTTTTTTGGTTAAACTAATTATTAAAAAAATATAATACTCTGAGTACTGTTTAATAAAAGCTTTTTTCCCCTCTCAAGTCCCCTTCCTCTGTCAATACTCATAGAAACGCTAATAACATTTTTTTCTACACTTTTTTATGCACTTTCTGACTAAAATTTTGGACAAACACATTTAACATTCTGTATATTTAATATTTTTTAAAAAATATATATTTTTTATTTTTTATTATACAATCATTATCAATTATTACAAAAACTATATAAAATATACAAAATGATGCTCCTTTCAAACAAGCCCTCGATATGTCAACAAAAGAAAGTTTTATTAGATGTATTAAAGTTATAAATAACACAAGTCAAATTTCAATTAGAAATTCATAAGAGAATGTACAAACAAAAAGTGCGCAAAATATTTCTCATGCTCTCATATATTCACTACTCTCTTCCTTTCTATACGTAGAAGCTAGAGTAAATGAACCTCAAATTCATGTAAAGTATTTAGAGAAGTGTAAATTTAATTCATGTATTTCAAGCATAATAAAAATGTCTTTAAAGATAAGTAGGTAAAATGGAAACACAAACAAGCAAAAGCGTGATCACACAAACAATGAATGAAGACATTATTACACAGTTTGAATCGTAATGTAATCTTAGACTGAATATAAAGTATGAATATATTAAATGCAAAGAGTAATAAATAAGTTGAAAATGTAAAGTGAAGTAAGGTGCGATTTGAGGAATATAATTCCACATCTGGGTTGTTTTTCTCAAGTGGGTCCATAACTTTCATGTGCATGCACAAGTAGGGTCAGAACTTGCAAGGAATTGAAAACAGCCCAACTCATGGTTGCACTGGATTCAAGTTTTGAGCAAGTGGGTGGGTTTGGGCATGAATCAGGAGTTGGGCTACTTCAATAACACAAACTTTTGATTTTTTTAAAAAAGATAAAAAGAAAAGTGATATCAAAAAGTTTGTTTTTAGTAGAAAAGGACCACTAAAAAGAATAAATTACAAATTAATAGATCGTACAAGTTGTATAGTGAAAAAAGAGAGAATAACGTGTCTTTAAAGTTACAATATGGTAAATACTATTGCATATTAAGTTACAATATGTTAACGTCCGGCATAAAATGCTATGAATCAACAAATTGTTTTTATTAGATTGAGTTGAACAGAAAATTTTCTCAATTCAAATTTCCACATAAATAAGAACAATGATAATTAATGACGAAAGTAAATTACAAGCGAGAGCAGCAGTGCACAACTTGACGCTATCAATAATATGAAAATAAATAGTGAATGAAGCATCAAGCAAGTAGTACAAAAGAGTTTTCACAAAATGAATTTATATTGTATAATGAAAGACAGAAACATTTGTGTCATGGGGAATAGGTAGAGAACTAGTCAATATGTGTCATTCTTCACAAACATATTTATGTACTAATGTATTAGTTTGTCCAACCATAACAGCATTTTCAAGTGAACGAGTAAACAACAATCCAAATCACCTAGAAGACTTAAAAGTTCAAAGAGTAACCCCTTCCCAACAACTTTTAAATTGATCAACAATCCTCCTGGTCAGCATCAATTTTTTTTCTTCCTCGAATGTGCAAATTTCTCTCTTACAATAATATTGTATTCCTCGTGTCTCTCTCTACAAACATGCATGACTTCGCAGCTTTTCAAAGGAAAACACGACACCGGTAGTATCTGTAAAGTACCATCACTTAACCAATGATCTACTTGCAGGCTTATAATGATGCACCAGACTTGATTATGTGTTCATGGTCTTTCTGTTTTGGTATGGGAAGCAAACCAAAGATTTTGGTTCTAACAGAGACCTGGCAATTAGCATAGCAGTTTGTATTGAAGAGTAAAAGACTTAAGATCATACATTGGGCACTCCAAAAAGCTACTACCTCTCAAGATCTAACGTGGATATCCATACAAATGTATTTAATGAGCATCCACAACTACAGCAAATTAAGTCTCAACATGTGTTGCATTGCAATATCATGTAAAAAACAATCAGTCAAAACGGCTCGACAATCAATTGTTATAGGGTTGATCAAAATTTTTCAGTTACCCTTTCTTCTAGCCAAACCTCATTAATCCTCAATTAGAAGAAAACTAAAGATCTTTTTTTTTCCTTGGGGTGAGTCATATCTTGCATACCTACAGAAACAAACTTAGCACAAATGGATCTTTAGTGTTTCAGAAACTAAATCAACAAAGTTCTAAGGTGCCATATTATCTACCTTACAAAAAAAGTTTCATAAGTTCGTTCCATTTCATGACAGAAAGTACGATGTACATGATTCCCCTCAACTCAAAGACACCCAAATTGCAAAAACTTATCATCCATGGCTACTATACAATGAAATGAATTATGATTTCGGCATTTATAAAACATTACTGATGCCATTCTAAAACTAATTAATAAACTCAATATAGAAATCTGAACATAATTTCCGAACGAAAACTAAGACATAAAGGTCAAAAGGAAGAAATACAGCAAAGAGAAGCAAAACAATAGAGACGAGAAATTGTGAATGTACCTAATCTTGGTGGAATTGCAAGCAAAATGCTTGAAATGACTCTTTATTCATACTTTGTCTAGTTGTCTACCATGTTTTGTGAGCGATTAGTGCCAGTGCATTCAGCCGCAACTGTCCACATTGTCTTGTACGATAATGGCTGGAGTAGAAAGAGACTACAGAGTAGAAAACTCATATCAAAACTAGACTCGATGTATGTATATATCCTTATCAACATATCCCGCAATGTATCATATAAATCTTGATTTCATTAAGCAGATTTGACATGTTTATCATGATCACCTACTCAATGATCAATTATATGATACAGAAAGACGATGAAAAGACCAAGCAGAACATATTATACAAAAACCAAAAGCAATTGACAATTTCAGCTTCTCGTAACAATTTACAAAAAAAAAACCATTAAATTCAACAAAAGAGCAAGTTTCTTAGGTTATATTCAGCAGTTAAACATGGAAATATACATAAATTGTATCTGATCACTAAGAAAAGGAAGCCATCAACTGCAAATTCTCATTCATGTCGTTTCAGCTACATACACATGAATCGCGCACAATGTGTGCGATAAATTGCTCCACTGAAATAAAATCGCTCATCGTTCAAGCATGCTTAAATATCTTCATACTAAGCCAGTGGAAGTAAACGGCAATGAGGAGAATCAGAAGCGTCAACGGCACCAGGAAGCAGTAGTACCTAACAGTAACAATGCACCGACTTCCATATCAGAACCGTCGATAGAAGTTTAGTAAGCAGAGACAATGGTAGTGAGGATCTACACGACCTGTCGTTTTGGATGGCGGCGATGAGAGGATTGTCGGAGGACGGGAGAAGCTTCGATATTATGGCTGTGAAGAGAAATGCTACGAAGTAAATAGAGCCGCTTAAGATGAAGAACCATCCCCAAAACGTCGCCGTCTTTGAGGGGCCCAGTTGCAAAGAAGCCATTGAAGCGCCAAATCAAGCAAATACTGGCGCGTCGGGGAAAATAAACAAGCCACAAGCCTAGCCGTGTCTTCACGAACCAAACGGATCGACAACCGTAAATAGTTTTTGAATAACCGAACCGAATCGACCAGAACCAAGAGAATAGCCGAACCGAACCGTAATCATGGTTTGGACTGTTACATGCTTTCTGGACACCCCTAGTCCTAGATAAATCTTAAAACGGTGCGTTTCACTATAGATCTCATCTATATATCTATATATATATATATACTAAAACTATCTACATTCGAATCAAAAATTTGTCATTTAGTATATTATTAGATTGACATGTGCCTTGCTCTTTAATTCTTGAATAAATATTATTGTTATATTTTTTCTAAATAATAACAAATCTATATACCTATATATATGTATTGATATAAATTAAATATTTTATTCAAAATCCTTTTTTTTAAATCATACTATTTTAGAAATTAAAATCATTATTACAAGAATTGTGTTTTATTTATTTTTATAAAAATTATTAACTTATATTTTAAATAAACAAAATATGTATTTAATGCAAGTGAGTGATTATACTTTCGGAAAATTTTCGTATTTATATAATTTATATATTTTTTAAATTTTAGATAATTTTTTAATATAATTTTGAACATTTATAAAATAAAATAAATTTATAAAATTTTGAAGCAATATTTAATCTAAATATTAGACTTATAATTTAAACTTAATTAACATAAAATCATAATTTTACACATATTTTAAATTACAAAATCTATTAATAATATTTGGAGGATGGTTACACTACTTTAAATTTTAAACCCTGTAAAACCGAACCCGATAAGAATCGGTATCCGGACACATCATATAAATACAAACCCTAAATCTCTTCCGATTCTCGAGCGTTCCGAAAATCTCGTCTTCAGTAGAATCAAAACCCCTAAATTTCAACAAAAGTCTATATATACACAACTCGCTGTATATATATTGACATATATCTACTGAAACCACACTCAGAGAGGAAGCGATAATGGAGAGGGAGAGAATGGCAAACGCGGAAGCGGAAGCGGTGGACTACGAGCTCGACGACGACGACGACGATTTGATGGACGAAGACGGTGCTGTCGATGTGGACGCCTCGCCGCGTGCTGCCCCGCTCCCCAAGCTCAAGTCCGCCATCACCGGTGGTTCTTCCTCCGCCCCTAAGAAGACTAAAGGCCGTGGCTTTAAAGAGGAGGCTGATGCTGACCGCCAAACCCGTCTCTCCGGTCGCGACTTTGATTCCCTTGGTTCTGATGGTGGGCCCGGTCCCCAGCGATGTAAGGCCCCTTTAATCATATTTGAGTCACACGCATATACCTGTTGTTGTTTGAATTTTAGGTTTGTAGTTGATTGATAAGTAGGAAATTTTGTGATCTTTTTATTTCATTAGCATTATTAAGAGTGCTGATTATGATTACTGTGGCTTTAGTTTGGGTTTTCTGAAGTTAGTAATTATTGGTGTTATGATTGATAGGGATTGTTTTGTTGGATGGAGTAGTTGAGGAGATTACACAATTGTAAATTGTTGTGGTTTTATATGTTATTGATTTGGTTGGTTTAACTACGGAGTTGATTTAAAATTCTTTGTTGGTCTTAAACGACTGATTCATAATATAAGTCTCTTTTTTGTGTTTTTGTTGATTTTCATGGTGCAGTGTCGTTTACTAGTTCTAACTACTTGTGATCTTTTGTTTCTTACGAATTTGTATAGCCATTGAGGGATGGATTATTTTGGTCACTGGAGTGCATGAGGAAGCTCAAGAGGAGGATTTGCAAAATGCTTTTGGTGAATTTGGGCAGATCAAAAATTTGCATCTCAATCTTGATCGTCGTACTGGGTTTGTTAAGGTAAGAAATTTTCTGTTAAAGGTTAGGATGTTTTGATGTTTCAATATTAGGTTAATCATGGTTTCTTACTTTGTATTTTAGAATTTTAAAGTAACTAGATGTTTCTCTTTTCACAAAATGTTTGTGTATAAGTATTATCGAGTATGAATGATGATGAAGTTTAAGAGCCTTTATGGTCTGCGGTGATAAATATTCAAGGACACTCTCAGTTTAAGTATGAGTAAACCTGAGAATCAAACTTTACAAGATCAAGTTTTGCCTTTTTTTTTTTTTTCTTTTGGTCATTATGTTTTATGAGTTATGTAGGCTATAAGTTGAAAAGTGTGAAATTTTTATTCTTTCAATCAACTAATACAATTATCTTTTCTTCATGGGATACGCACTGATAGAATACGAGAAGTTTGAGGAGGCACAGAATGCAATTGCAACAATGAATGGGACTAAATTTATTGAACCAATTATCAATGTGGATTGGGCCTTCTGGAATGGACCTATTAATGGACCCTATAGAAGAAATAATATGAGGTTTGTCTCTAATAATGTGCTCATTTTTAATATTCTATTGCTTATATTATTGTAACATGTAGGGAGAAGAGGTGTTGATGAAATGATGAATGAATTTTCCAATAATTATGGAAATGGCTTTGTTAGTTTTGAAGCTATTTTGCTATCCTAGCAGTTTCTGCCTTATAAGTAGTTGTGGATGATGTTAGTTATTCCTAAATGTGCAAGTTGCTCGAAATAAAGATTCTAAACACTGCACTTGTTGGGGCAAATACCCAAAAGAGTGGAAATTCTCTCAATTTATGTCCTTATTTTACCATTGGTTATCACAACTAGTGGATAGAGAATGGTCTCCGGCAAGGAATGGGACTTCATAGGTGTGATTTCCTAGCCTTTGTGTTATTTTTGTGATTTGTGAATTGTGTTGAACATGTTTGTAATGTCAATCCTAGCCTCCTTGGAATGGCAATGGATCCTTATTAGTACTTGTAGCTCATACTTTCTATTCGTACCCATGTGGGTAACAAAAATCATTACCTGTACCCTACTCGTAAGGTATCTGCTTACTTATAGAGTACCCATTTACCTGTTGTATAATTATATGTAGTTAACCTAAAAAGTAATAACACGTCAACAATTTTGAGATATTATTTAGAAAAATTTGCGATGCATCGATGAATATTAAGGTAGATAATATAATATAAAATTTGTAATTCATATCCAAATGTTAAGAACATGTCAACTATTGCATTTGATTCGCCATTATATCAATAATTTGTTTATATTTTTGACATCTTATCAAAGTAAATCTAACTTATATGAATAAGATTATTTAATATTTTTATGGGTATCGAATGATAGCATGTAACTGAATTTAGATGTATAATAATCATTATCTAGTATTTTATATAGATAGTATTTTATAGATTATATCAATTTAAAGTTATTATATTCTAGAGTAAGGATAATAAGATGTATAATATATGTATATATATTATATCTATATCTTATATTATACACATGTGGGTATGGGTACGGGTAATGAGCACAAGTATTACCCAACGAGTACGGATAGTGTAAGGTTATATTCATACCTTAATTGTCCCCGCACTGTAAAATATGGGTAATATTTGTATCTGTATCCATACCCGGTCAAAGTGGGTAATACCCATGTTGACTGGGTACGGGTAGAGTACAAATTGAAATTCCTAGTCAATCCATGGTTTGTGCATGATGTAAGTGATATCGAAGTTTGAAAATTTGAATGGTTCTATCTGGCTTTAGTCTCGCTTCTTTAGCTTTGCCCCTGTCCATTTAACATTTTTCCCTTCTATGATTTCAGGGGACGAACACATCGCTCGAGGAGTCCTAGGAGGAGATACTGATGGATCGTGTTGTCTTTATTGAGAGGATGTGAATTTTCATCGAAGAGTTTGATATTTATATATTTCATGGGGATTTAAAGTTGATATTCATCTTCAATGGGCTTATGGTTGTTGGATTGCTTAGAATCTTTCTGACTTTCATTAGATGGCTTTTTGCAGCACTAGTTGACATTGTGATGTAACCTTTTAGTAGTCTTGTTTATTTGAGGCGACTTGAGATCTTATCATTCTCTGTGTGCAACTTTTTGACTCCGAATGTGTAACCTCTGAGCTTTTGACTGAACTGTAAAAATGTACCAGTTGCTTTTGTTATTGATCGGGTGCCAGAAGTGCTTTTGGCTAGTCAAGATTCCGTAGTCTTGTTGAGATTGGTTCTCCTGGCTTTAATTTACTCCAGTAAAGCTATTGATAAATTTCTCTTAATATTTTCAGTGCAACGAATCAAGGGTGTCATTCTTAATCGGTTCTTGAGGCTTGCTGAACTGAATTTTATGCCATCAATTCACTGAGACACTGAGATGTAGTCTTTTGCTTTGTGTTGGTCTTTGTTGAGATGTATTACTCGTAGATAGTTAACTAGCTAAGCTAATTTTCAGCTAATTTGAGTGCTGCGATGAGGGTTTTCTAAATGTTTGGAGGAGCATCTTGACGAGGAAAAGTACAGCATAAAAACTTTACTCTTCCCTTCCCCACGGCTATTAGGCTCCAATTTTGATTCTGCCATGAGCACTCTGGTTTTAGTTTTCTTGATTTTGCTGGAGAGGGAAGAGAGAAATCACAGCTTTGAGAAAATCGAAAACTCGAACCTTTAACTCAACACTTTAATGTAAATTGAAGACGACTCTTGTACCAAACTATGAACGTACTGATATAGTGGTGAAGTGAGATGGTTATTTAACCATGAAGTAAGCAGCATTATATTGACAAGGCATCAAACATATCACATTAAAGATAGCCCTGTTTTTATGTTATGTTGGAAGTTGGCAGAATCTGAGACTTGGAACCTTGGCCGTTGAATACTTTACAACCACTGTACAATGAGGTAATTCAACTTTTGTGTTCCAGATTATTTCAATTCCTACTTCCTGCCATGGTGAAGTATTGCTATTTCTGCTTCGTTATCTGTACAGTATGGGTATTTTTGGTATTCTAAGAGATTGTTTTCTCTAATGTTGTGCTCTTCATGCTGCCACAGCTGCCCAGTAGTTGGCTATGCACGGGACCGTGTTTGCTCGACTCGTCCCATTTCTGCCAACCGCATTAAGCAGCAAAGAAGCAAGCTTTAGTGTCTCATTAATCTGGGTATGTTATTGATAACCCTCCTGTGAATCAGAAGAAAGGAATGAGAAGAAATGCTTACTCTGCTATCTCTAAGCTCAAAGATTATTAAATCATCTCAAAATGAAATAGGCCTTGTTGATGCCACCTGTGAATTTTTTATTACAGAAACGCTCAATATTAGTTTTAAATTGCTGATGTTTTCCAATCAGGCACATATTATGTCAGAGTAGGAATGTAGCATCGGCTGCGTTGTTGTTTACGATTAACTACTAACCTTCGGGTTGCAGTTTCCATTGTTGTTGAAGCTTTCCGTGTCTTTCTCTAAGCTAGTGGCGAAATCTTGATCCATACAGACTTCTTTGTTCCTATCCTCTTCCTGATCCTCGTCTACTGATTGACCGGCATATGGGAAGCCACAGTTTCACCATTTCCATGTCAACTGTTCCATATACCTCATGTATACTTTTCCATCTGAACCGATCA
>CAODLS012045255.1:0-29626 GCA_948243855.1 Flueggea neowawraea
CAGTTAAAAATGTAAGAAAAATGGCATTTTTTAGTTTGAAATGTAAGAAAAATAGGCTAAGTAGTATGATATAAGAAAAATAGGTTAAGTAGTATAATGTAAGAAAAAAGTAATATGATGTGAGAAGAAAATAAATCAGTAGTTTGTTTATAATTTGATTGTTTAAATGAAGATGTTTTTGTGACTTGCCCAATCATCTTTAGGATGAATACCCTGCGGTTCCTGTGTGGTTTTCTAAAATCTTTGATAGAATCCCAGTGTTTTGAAGACTTTGTGATTCAGTCCCTCAATAACTACTCCGTTATCTCATTTAATGGAATACGTAAGCATGACTGACGTTTCACATGGGCAAGCATGAAAGTATCATTTAAAGGCAAAAATACCCCTCATTTCTCTAATGTCGTCTTCTCTAACCTCTCAATATCGTTCAACTTTAAATCAAAAATTTCATGAAATATACACAATCACAAATAACACTATGTTTGGGAGGAAAGTTTTGATGGGAAGGGTAGGGTTATGAGGAGTTTTAATTTTTTTACACTCATTTGGGAAGGATGAAAAGGTAAGGGAGAAGGGTTATGAAAGGTTATGGGGTGTTTCAGAGAAGTTAGATTTTGCGTTGAGTTTGAACAGATTTCCAACACTCCAAAATAGTGTTAGCAAGGGTTGAGGGTTTTGAAAGAAAATAAAATATTTTTTTGTGACAATCATATCCTCAGATAATGAATAAAAAATAAAGATATTGAATCAGTACTCTTTGCATCAATAATAATTCATCAATTACCATGGATAAAGCTTTCCCTAAGCAAGCTGGATTGAGTAGGATTATAAATATTATGGAATTGCTTTTAAATAACAACCTCTTTTTTCTATCAATTTGATTAATTTTCAATTTACTTATCTATCGAAAAAAATTTCAATTTACATGTCATTACTTCCATGTAATTAATTCTGATACTAACTCCAACCTTAGGCTTAGTTTTTTTGGGGAGTATGTTTATTGTTAGATAATTTTTTTATAATCTAGTTTGCCAATACAATGTCCAATTTCTTGTCATATGATATTTATAAAGTTTGTTTGCACTTATTGTACATTTTGAATCATAATTTAAAAAAAAAATACCATATAATAATAGGAACATGAAATATCCATCTAATTGTAAATTAGAATCCACCCTATAAAGAGACTCAACTCTGCAAAAAAGCTAGCAAAATCAAAATAAGAAAAACTACAAAATCTAAGCGTAGTTGCAACCAAAACTTAATTTTAGTTGATGAAGCCTTCAACTGAGACAAAAAAAAAACAAGCCCAATGTGGGTGCTGGTGTAGGCCAGGCCCCCCGAACAAAATGAGTTATTTATTTTGGAACTGTCGTGGGCTAGGCAATTGACGATCAGTTCAAGTCCTTGTGGACTTGGTCCGTTCAAAAAAAGCCTGCCTATATTTTCTTGTCTGAAATTAAGGTGTTGGGAGGCGTATTGAGTGGGTTTGGAAGAGATAGGGTTTAAATAGGGCAATTTGGGTGGAACCTATTAATAGGGGTGGTGGGCTTGTGTTATTTTGGGGTTCGGAGGTGAATGTCAGTCTGAGTAGTTGTTCACCAAATTATGTTGACGTGGTTATAAAAGAAGCAAATCGCGTTTGGAGACTCACGGGCTCTTATGGGTGTCTAGAGCGATCTAAAAGGAGGGAGTCATAAGAGTTCCTTCTTCGGCTCACTGGTGCTTCAAATCTTCCTTTGCTCTGTGGGGGTGATTATAATGATATGTTATTTCATTTCAAGAAGAGAGGTGGGAGACCACATCCAAGTTGGTGTTTGCAGGGATTCAGGGACACAATTGATGAGTGTTTGCTAGAAGATTTGGGCATGGTTGGTCATAATTTCACTTGGGAAAAAGGTCAGGGATCTGAAGCTTAGGTAGAGGAGAGATTGGACAGAGTGTTAGCTAATAGGGGTTGGCGGGCTTTGTTTAAAGATGCAAAGGTTTTGAATCTTGTTGGTGCTTTCTTGGATCATTCTATTCTGATGCTTAACACGACGCTGAGAATGACTTTAAGCAAGCAATCCTGGTTCAAGTTTAAGAATGTTAATGAGGAAGTGAGGTGATTGCTCGAGAAGTGTGGGAGAACTAGCGAGGGGTAGAGGTTTTGGCAAGGCTTTGTGGCTGTGCAGAAAGTATAGGAAGATGGGGGAGCAAATTTTCTAGTGGCTTTAATTCAAGAATTAAGGGGCTCAAAAGGGAGTTGGAAAGGCTTAGAAAGGATCAAGATCCAGACTCGGTTGAGGAGTATTGGAGGATGAGGAGGATTTTTTTTTTGGAGTCTTAAAACATAGGGAGATTTATTGGAGACAAAGATCAAAAGTTTTCTAGTTGAAAGATAGAGATAGAAATTCTAAATTTTTCCACAATATCGCTCGAGAAGGAGGAGGCAAAACTCTATTGAATTTCTCATTGATGATAATGGTCTTAAAAGAGACTGGAATTGTGGGTTAAAGGAGGTTATTACTGACTACTTTCTTAATTTGTTTTCTTCCTCAAGTTGCTCTGTTGACCCTATTCTTGAGTGTGTTGACCGATTCCTTTCAGAGGAGCAACATTCCTACATGGATGCTCCATTTTGTAAAACGAATGTTTGTGATGCTCTGTTTAGTATAGACCCTAATAAAGCCCCAGCCCTGATGGAATGAACCTTATTTTTTCTAGAGGTATTGGAGTATCATTGGTGATGTAGTTGTTGACTTTTTCCTTGGTGTTATTGATAGCGGGAGATGCCTGAAACTCTTGGAGAGACTACAATTGTATCAATTCCTAAGGTGGCTAATGCGACATGTATGACAGATTTTTGGCCTATCTCCTTATGTTAGGTTGTTTAAAAGATCATCGTGAAGATGCTGGCTAATAGGATGAAGACGGTCTTGGGGTCTCTTGTGTCGGAGTCCCAAAGTGCTTTTGTCCCTAGAAGATTGATTTATGACAATGTGTTAATTGCTTTCGAGATTCAACATTATTTGAATTATAAAACTAGCAGGAAGCACGACACTGCTACTTTAAAAATCTACATGAGTAAGGCGTACGACCGAGTGGAATGAGAGTTTTTGCAAAACATGCTCTCCAAGTTAGGGTTTCAATGCAAAATGGGTGGGACTTTTGATGAGTTGTGTACAGACTGTGAAGTTCTGGGTGAACTCTGAGATGGGTTTGCTAGGTCCGATGGTACCTAGAAGAGGTCTACCCCAGGGTTACCCATTACCGCCTTATTTATTCATCCTTTGTGCAGAAGGCTTGTCGACTCTAATTAGAAGAAAAAAAAGGAGAGGGAAGGTTATTTACAGGACTGTAGGATAGCTAGGTTCGCTCATGTTGTGTCTCATTTGTTTTTTACTGATGACAGTTGTCTGTTTTTCAGGGCTTGTGGTGAAGAAGCACAGGTTCTTAAGAATATTTTGCTTTAGGGAAAAATCTACCACGATCCCTAAAGTTTGACCATATATATCATGTTGTCCCTTAGTTTTTAAAATCATCTGTTTCGATCCCTTGGTTTTAACTCCATTTGTCTTTTTTTTTTAACAAAAAAAATAAAAAGACAAAATTATCCTCTATTTTAAAATTAATTTACTTTAAAAACCTACTCAAACCTTCTTCTCCCTCTGCCTCAATAACTCACACAAACAACACTCTCTCACCTGCCCTCATCATCGTCCCTCCAACCACCGTCGCATCTCTCATCCCCATCTCCCCCTCTCTCTCTCTCTCATTACATTCTCTCTCGAAACTTACCTAGAAAGGATAAATCACCGTCCCTCTCATCTTATTCTCTCATCTTCTTCTTCTCTCATCACCCTCGCCCCTTCTCTCTTTCTCATTTTTGTCATTGGTTTCATCAAGTTTGTGTTTTGATTTCTTCTTTTCTGATTCTTTCTTTCTTTTTTGATTATTTAGTATTTTGTTATATTGATTGACTGTGATTTTTCATTTTTTGAGCTTGCTTTGATGCTTTTGTCCAGATCGAGGTTGTGTTTTTGCTTTGAGAAGTAGCTGCATTTTGCTTAGGGTTGTTAAATTTTGTGTAGACCCTTTTCTTCCTCGTCTTGAAAATTAGAATCAATGGGTTTGGCTTTCAAAGTTTCTGAATTTATTAATTTTTGAGCTTTTGTGTTTGAGAAAAAGAAGAGAGTGTTGTATTTGAGTTGGTTCTTCGTCCAAAATTAACGACCTTTTATCAGTATAATTTTGTTTTTCATTTAAATTTCTTATCTTTTTCTTAATTGTAGGTATTTTTGTTATTGATTTTTGTTAATGAGTTTTGTGTTTATCTTGATCTTGGCATTGTTTCTTCTCTGATTATGATAGTTCTATTCTTTAATGGATTTTAATGCTTTTTTTATTGGCTTTTGTTGCATTGTTTTGATCGGATATAATTGATAAAGAGGGATCACGGATTTGGTTTTTGAATTTGAAGCTTAGATTTTTTTTTATTGTTTGATTAGTGGGAACAAGAAAAGAGCTAAGATTTTTTTTTCTTCTCAAATCTGGGTTTTGATTGTTTTTTCTTCTTCTCAAGTCTAGGTTTTCCTTCTTAAATCTGGATTTTGATTCCTTAGTGGTTTTATCAAATCTAGAGTATAGCTCTTACGGGTTTTGTTTTTGAAATTCATTGCAAATTTTCTGGAGTGATTTGGTGGTCGCAGGATGAGAGATAGGGAGAGAGTGTGTGTGTGTGCATATAGTGGTGGAAGTTGGACAGAGATAAAGCAAGACAAGGATAAGGGCAATTTTGTCATTAAACTAGTAAAATTTGTAGGTCTTTGTACCACGTTAGATTTTTCGTTATATATAACTAACGGTGACAAAGACGGATCGAAACGGAGGGTTTTAAAAATTAAGGAACCACACGAGAGATATGGTAAAACCTCAGGAATCGCGGTGGATTTTGCCCTTTTGCTTACTTATGCGGAAGCTTCTGCCCAGCTGATAAACTTGGACAAGTCGGTTATTAAATTTAGTAGAAACTGTCAACAGACTCTCATAAGGAAGTAGTGGAGATTCTTGGTGTTAGGGAGGCGGATTCTTTTGACAAATAATGGGTGGATTTCTAAGCTTTTGTCTAAGGCTGGTAAGGAGGTTCTAATTAGAAGTGTTGCAATGGCTATTCCGAGTTATGTGATGAGTGTTGTTCTTCTGCCTATTGGATTGTGTGTTGAAATTGAGAGAATGTTAAATGGCTTTTGGTGGAAGGCTGGTGGTGGAAATGGGATTAGATGGTTGAGGTGGAAACGGCTTTGTGTTCCCAAAAGTTATGGAGGGCTCGGTTTCAGGCACCTTAGGGAGTTGAACTTGGCTTTGTAGGAAAGATGGCTTGGAGTTATTAAGGCGAAATATTTTCTATCAACAGATTTCTTTCAGGCTAGGTTGGGTCACAGACCGAGTTATTGCTCGCATAGTCTGTTTTAAATGCAAATTCTAATCCGAAAGGGATGCAGATGGAGGGTTGGCGATGGTCCCACTATTGTGATTGGGAAGGATGCGTGGTTGGGTGATGATGAAAACCCTTTTATTACCTCAAATGTTCCTGATCAGTTTAGGATGGCACACGTTTATGAGCTTATTAATGGCGCTGTTGGGATTACCTGAAGGTAAGTTCCATCTTCAATGAACGTGATTGTCAACTTATTTGTCAGATCCCTATTAGTACTGATAAAGCAGTTGCTGCAAATTCATGAACTCCACCAGAAGAAAATTGGTTGAAGATAAATACGGATGCGTCATGTTTTTATGAATTAAGGCTAACAGGTTTGTCTGGTATAATTAGAAACTCGGGTGGAGATGTGAGAGCTGTGTTTACAAAATGTTTACCTTTTCTTGTTGATCTGAAGGTTGCTGAAGCGATTTGTATAAGGGAAATTCGTAGCTGGGTAAAGGAGCTTGGCTTGTCTCATGTTATTATTGCTTCTGATTGTTTACCTGCTGTGGACGCTATCAACAACTTGGAGGAGGATGAATCCTATTTTGGGGTTGTTATTATTGAATGTAGGTCTTTAGTTACATCTATTAATTTTGTAAGAATTGAGTATATTCATCGATCCTATAATTTGTTTGCCCATTACATGGCCAGGTTAGCTATTGCGTTACCAAACTACCGTGTACGGGGTGGCCCTTTTGATTTCTTTCTCTCTTCGGCTTTGTATGAAGCTTGTAATTTGATTGAGCAATGAAGCAATATCATTCCTGGTTCAAAAAACAATTGACGAAGCCTTCAAGAGAAAAAAAAAAACTCAAATAATCAAAATTTTAATCTCACCCACTTTACATTTTCAAAACTAGATTCAGACATCTACAATCATAATTACAATCGCAAATATAGACTGCACAAAAACCATCACTCAACAATCTTCAAAACCCACTGCACAACAATCTTCAAAACCCACTGCAAAACGAACTTACTCACAAACACCCTCTTTTCTTTGATTTAAATATGAGACTCACTATAAATAGCTTCATTTCTTTGGTTCAATATGAACCTGACTATAAACATCTACCCTTTTTCATGAGTCTTGTCTGGGGTGTAAAATTGTGGTTTCCATGTAAAATTGTGGGATTGATGATCCTTAAGGTTTACTAGTTTTTGGATTTGATTACTTTATTTTTTGGGTAGGAGAAATGAGATTTGCGAGGGAGGAGAGACATGGAGAGAGTGAGTTTGTTTCTGAAGAGATGGGATCAAAGGGTAAAATTGACCTTTCGACTCCTCAGTTACAATCAATTGACAACAAGGTGAGCTAGGGACTGAACACAGATATTTGAAAACTTAGGGATGCAGTCAAATATTTTGGAAAACCTCAGGGATCACAGGGAATTCACCCTCACTTTTACCCTTCCAAAAAAACCTTTGCAAATTTTTTGTTCTTTTTCCATTTTAGCTTCCATTAAAAATTGAGAGCTATCTTAATCAAAGATATTGAATTCAAACTCTGGTATTTTAATTAAAATCTTAGAATTCAATCATAACATAAAAGATGACTGAAATAACAGTAATTTAAAAATCCACTAGTCCTCTTCAAACCTCTATATATATAGTGTGATACACACCATTCAGTGATTAGCACAAATCGTACTGTGATTTCCTACTAATATAATTTAGTTAAGGAGAGATTCTCATAATCGAGAAGGAATCATTTGATATGTTCATAAAATGCCCCTCGAAAACGGGTAATTTTGGCCGAAATTTATGCAAAACCGAACTCACCAGAACAGTAAACTTATACAATTAATCAAATCAAAACCTAACCTCTTCGAATAGATTCATCCTATATGGTCGGTTTGAGCAGAAAATGGGACCCCGAAGTTCATATTTAATGTCGAAGCCAAAAGAAACATACATGCTCCATTTCTGAATGGTTTTTGTGATTGGATCAATGAAGATGACAAAGACCCATAAAAGAATGAAGAAGTCAAGGGTTTTGGTCATGAATTTAGGCTACATCCACACGTGTATCAGAACGTTTGTCTCATAAAAAAGTTTGCTGAAATTGAAGCAATCAAGAATGCTCGTGCGTCTGACTTTTCCTAATTATACTCAGTTTGTTTGTGTTTGTGTGTGGCTCCATGAAATTTTCCACATATCCTTTTCACGTGTACCAGCTTAGTTTGGGCCCATTTTTGTTCCCATTAATCTGCCATTGATGACTCGCTTTTAGTTAGCTAATTGGGTCCCAATTTTTGGTCGCAAACTTCTGTTCATTTATTATTTTTTTGAATAGTGGATTCAACGAAGAAAATAATTTTAAAGATTAAGGAAATTAAACCATTGAATGGTATATTAATAGAACTTATTTTCAACGAAAGCATACCATGAATTTAACCAGATGATTGAACTCAAAATAAAAAATAGCCGTCTTACCTATCCATACAAGCCATAAAAAGAACTAATTATATATATCTCATATGCACAAAATGATAAAATGAGTCTTCCAAAATATTACGTGGAGTGATCTTTACGGTTATAATCAAGTCAACTCCAACTTAATTAATATATAATCTAAGACCATAGCTAATCTTTTATTAAATCACGGAGGAGGGATGAAACTTCCCAGAAACAAAGTATGTGACCATTTTTATCTAACGATCTATATATATACACACACTCAACTAGTAGTCAATTAAACCAAAAAAACACACACACAAACACAAAAAAAAAGTTTTGCTTTGATCATCAAAAATTATGGGTTTCACAGAGGCAACGAGGATATGCAAGAACCACCCTTATCACGATCAGAAACAAGGGGTCTGTCCTTCATGTCTGAGAGAAAGATTGTCACAACTTTATGTCATCACTTCACAGAACAAGGCTTCCATGGTTGCACCTTCATGTTCTTCATCAGATTCTTCTTCTACTAACAAGTACTATCTTGCTTCTTCTTCTTCAAACCGTGTGTCTCCAGGTCATCGGAAACATCAAAGAAATGGATCGGAGGTTTTAGGATCAGTGTCTTTCAGGATTGCTCATGTCGGCGGTGGCGGATTCATCAAGAAGAGTAGATCTTCCATCGGTTTTGTGTCGAGAATCCACGTTGGAGAGATCAAGGATGTGAAGAAGAAAAAAGGGTTTTGGTCCAAGTTGCTTCATTTGAAGGAAAAGAAGGAAATTTTGGCGCATTAAGTCACTGTATGAAGCAAACTATGCGTTCAGAAAATTTAAATTAGTGCGTAGAAAATAAGTTTTGTATAGTTTTATGTTCAATTCTGGAAATCAAGTTCTCTCTTTTTTATATATATAAAGTTTTGATCTCTAATTTTTTGAAGGGTTTATTTCCTAAATTCGGTTGTAGCTGAATTCAAATCCTCAAATTCTATATCGGAATACTAATACCGGAGGCTGTGGGGGAGTAACCAATACTCCTCTCTTTACAGGTCTCGATTTTGATATATTAAGTCTCGATTTTGAGTATATTTAAATATCGAGTGGTTTAACCAAAAAAATCTATATTGGAATACAGAATTGCATATCTGTATTAGATTTAATTTAGGAGTTGAATGTAAAAAGTCGTCATTTTCCTTTTCTCGGATGAATTTTCTGTTTGTAGTGTAAAATGCACCACACGTTTGTTGAATTTCTTGGCATTTTAATTTTTGAAGCTTGACTTGGAGAGCCGTGTTCCTTCACATCACCATTTCTTACTAGTTTATTGTCTCACGGGACACAAATTACAATATACGAATTTTCGTTTATCAAGATGTACAAAACTATACAGATCACTCTCTGATTTATCCAAGAATAAATTATTTGCAAACGTAACATTAATTCCACTTTTCTCCACCATCTTCCAGAAGGTTTGGTTGGCATTTGCTTCAAGTAAGATCAACTTTTCTATTATATCTAATCTGTTGAAACCAAAAATTTTGTTCTTTTTAACTTTAGGGTTGATTCCAAGAGTATTAGACAGTAAGAAGTTAATAAGTTTTGTAGCCTTTTTACCTTAAATTCGTTAGGGAATAAAGATTCACTTTTTAATTAGAATCAAATGTATTTAAAATGTACAAGTAGTGGTCATGCTCCTAAATTATAATGCCTGTCTAGGATTTGCATGTACACACTAGGGATATACCGAATTTTGGCTTTGAAGCCACCAACTCTAGCTTAACGTTAAACATTCAGAGGCCGCAATTGTAGAGAGTTAAAATACAGATGTCCATGCCCCACCCCACCAACTGATAGACTACATATGCTTCCCAGAGTTTTAGTTTCATTTTTTTTTTTGAGATTATAAAGGAGGAGAGGAGACAATCAGCAATAGTTTACCTCCTGTTGGATGTGTTTGTACGAGTCTTTTTTTACCACGAAATGTTCTATTAATTCAAAGCTGAGTCTGATTCCTCCTCAGCCGCTAGGTAAGTGGCAAGAGTCCAACTAAACACACTAGAAATTCAGCCCTATTCTTGGCATTAATGCTTATGGGGCAACCCTCTCCCATGGGAATCAAACTTGGGTCTTGTCGTGCATTTTGAAAGCCCTTATCATTAAGCTACCACTCATGGTGGTCCAGAGTTTTAGTTTTAACACGGAGAAATCGGAAGTAGAAGTAGCTGTTGGATTTTCTTTGCTGTTGTAGTGGCTTTAGGATTATCTTATCGTTGTGCTTGCATAGGTTTGCGTTTTTCCTTTATGTCTGCTTGTCCCTGCTTCCAAATCGTTGTGACTGGAGGCAGATTTGGCTTGTGGCTATACGCCAATACTGCATCTTATGAATCTGCTGTATTTGCTTTGGTTGGCTTTCTAATGAATGAAATGAAAACTTCCTTCCGATAAAGAACAAAGACAAAAAATAAAGTAGGGAAAACAAAGGCAGAAATCAAAGTTTAGCAGCAGCTCCTCAAAGCGCACATAGTCCATACACATAATGGTGTACAGAATCCAACATTATTTTCAAAGAAACATTGCTTCAACTCCTCAAGTCACCTTAAAGATGATGAAAATTTTGTTCTCATATCGTTGCTTGTAAGAAGAAAATGTCTGTCCACTGGATGTTAAAGTCGACAAAGAACTCGAGGATGAAATAAGACCAACCAAAACATCGAAGACTTCATCAGCGAGTTAACAAATTTAAAACAAAATGTTTGTGATCTCCAAAACAATATACGCATATGACAAAATTCTTTCAGATGATACAATTGAAATGGAAAATTCCCCTAAATGAGTACACTATTTTCTAGTGTTCCCAATAATGACATTTTGTTCCTAACAGTTTTGCTACTATATCAACTTTGTGTTATATATGTATGCAGCCTCCACCATGCAGACCTTCCTCCCTGGCTTCATTCAAAAAAATTCGGTAGGGAGCAGATGTATCACCTCATTCCTGTACATGTGTCTTGGTTTCTACAACAGCTGGAATTTCCAATTCTGTGAACAGATCTGCACTATCTGGCAGCACGTGAAACCTTGATTTCAATCCCATTCTCATCTTCATCCTCATCAATATGATTTCCCTGTTCTGCAGATGGTCGTTTAAATCTCTGGATTATCTCATCAAGGGACTCAGTTGATGAATTACGGGATACAAGTTTGGTTTCCTGCATTTGGCGTAGGGTGAGGAACTTTTTGGCTCCCATATTAGCTTTAAAACTTTGAAAACCACTCTTCATCGATTCCAATTTCGACGCCAGCCCAGAAGATTGTACTGATGTTTTGCCATTTGAATCAGAGCTTCAAGCATCAAGCAATGACACTTTAGTAGAGGCCATGTCCTCAACTGGCTTTGTATTGGCATGTCTCATCTGTTCCCTCATGGCAGCATATTTGTTGCCAATGGCTTCTTTGCTCGTAACATATCTACGGCCATCTTCTTTTGAAGGCTTCGAGGAACTTCCCTTCGTGTCATCAGAGATCAAAGCAGTTGTTGCCTTCATTTCGAAAGCAGTCTTATCCTAAAAGATTTACTTTTTGAATCAGAAAGAAAGGCATTGCACAAGTTTATCATTTTTAATGTGTCCAGATGAAAAAGAGAATGTTACAGCACCAGAATCATGCATTTATTAATTTCAAGCTTCCACCAAACAATCATCCAAGCACATCTTTACATTTAAAATAATCACATACAAAAAAAAATTACAAGATAACTATACTTACGATATTTTTGGTACCAGCCTCCACATCCACGATATTGAAGTTCCTTGCCAACGGAACAACATGCTCACCGACTTTTTCCCCTTGTTCCAGCCAAGACCTTTCTGCAAAATACAAGAAAAGAACTAATGTATTTTCACATAAATAATTGACAGCCCTTTAGCTTTATTAGGAATGATAATGGGTAGAGTATGAGTAGGATATGGGTAAGGTATGTCAATACCCTTATCCATACCCATAGCTCATACCTTTTACTCGTATTTTACTGGTACCGTACTAGTAACAAAAATCATTATTCACACCCTACCCGTAAGGTATTCGCTTACCCATAAGAGTACTTGTTTGCCCATTGTATAAATATATTTAGTTAATCTAAAAAGTACTAACACGTCAATAATTCTAAAATATCACTTAGAAACATATATAAGACGCCAATGAATATTAAGGTAGATAATATAATACAAAAATATGAAATTAATATCCGAATGTTTTTAAATTTCAAAAGTTCAATAAAAACACATTTCATTAACTATTGCATTTGAGTCACCATTATATCAATAATTTGCTTATATTTTCAACTTATTATCGAAGTAAATCAATTTACATGAATAATATCATTTAATATTTCTATGAGTATTGAATGATAACATGTGACTGAATATAGATGTATAATAATCATTATATAGTATTATAACAGAGATAATATATTATAGATTATATCAATTTAAAATTGTTATATTTTAGAGTACTGATATAATATATATAATATATTTATATATATTATATCAAAATATCATATTATATTTATGTGGGTATGAGTACAGATAGTACAGTAAAATGCGGGTAATATCAATACTCGTATCCATACACGGTCAAAGCGGGTAATAACCGCGTTGACTAGGTACAAGTAGGGCCAATAACCGTCGGGTAGGGTACAAATTGTAATCCCTACTTCACATGCATTAAATCTTCACAATACATTAAATCTTCACAATACCACAAGCAAGAGAACTGTCAACAGAATAGGTCCTACTGAAAAGAGGAAAACATCAAGATGCACTTACCCTTTTGTAGAATTATAAGTGCAGATGGATCAAAACCATCGGTATCATCAGCATCAGTTTGAAACCTTAACCTCTTCCAGGAACCAAAGAAACCAATTACACGGTCAAAAAAATTACTAGCAACCAAAAGGGTGTATATAACCATGATAAGTGGATAAATTTTGTTAAATTTGCCTGCAAAGAAAGGAATGGCCTCGTGAATTCTCCCCATTTTCTGCAATAAGAAATTCCATCAATGCAAACTGATTAATACATAAGAAACTGATATTCAAAATAATTTGATACTTGAATATTCAGGTCATAACTAGAAATCTCACATTGAAAACGCACATAACTTCTCCATAACAAAATAACAGAAACATGAAGCTAATCACAGCAACAGAAATATTTGAAAAAAAAAAAGAAAAGAAAATTAGAGAGCTAAGTAGAGTTTAAATAATCCCTAAAATTTATGTGCCATTAAATATAGTATTGCGAGGAATCTAACATACACTGCTGGAAATGGATTGCTTACCATGGCTAGGCCAAATTCCATTAAATCTTATTCACATTCTTCTACAAGTAAAATAGAGAAAACAAAAATTACCTTTTCAAATAGAGTATCCTGATGAAGATTAATCAGGTTGATAAAGTTATATGAAATTGATGGAGCATATCGAGCAACCATCCTGACAAAAGTTTAAGAATAGATGTAATAGTTATTAGCTTTATCTGTCAATAAAGAATTGTGTATGTCTGTGCTCATTTGTGCATAAAAAATGGCTTCATATTTTTTTTTGAAGGGAATGAGAGGAGGAAATACATACAAGCATATCATAAGCAAGCTGACTGAGCTTGTCTGCCTTGGTGTTAACGAGTAAAACATTAACATCCCGACTTTAAACAAGGAGTAGTAAGTGCATACACACATATACATCAAAGGTATAAAAGCTAACACCTGCAGGGAAGTCAAAGACTGGTTATAAAAGGAGGCCAACGAAGCAAAAGAGAGCAATGTACTTATCAATCATCATGTTAGTAAATTCCCATCATCCAAATAATAAGACTAGAATTAGTATTCAAAAGAAGACAAAAATTTACCTGCACAAACACTTCTTGTTTTCCAACAGAATTTATAAGGATTGAGAATAGAGAGAGATCAATGCCAGTAAGCAAGGTTGCTTCAGCTAAAAGAATTGCAGCTGACATAGTGCCAAGTATAATAGCCAGAAGCTTGTCAAATTGCTTCCTCAGGATGCATCGCCAAAGAAATTCTGCAAGATGTCAACATAATTTGTAAGGCTTCGGTTGTAAAAAGACACTCGGTTCTTAAGATAAATAACACATGTAACAAACTAAAGAGAAGCATTTTTAATCAAAATAGCGCTTCTGCATCTCTCAAGGTCTCAACAGTGATTCTTTTTCTATTGCTTTTCATAGTAAATTTCTTAAGTTGATTCAGTTCATGTTCCTCCATATGTATTTGTCCTGGTTTAGAAGACTATCCGCCTTGCCACAATTATACTAGATAGTAAATACAGTATCTTGATGCCAAGGATTAATGCTAAAGATGATTACAACATTTATTTCCATGTGCATGTGTAAACATAGGGTGAATCAAAATCTGGTGCTTGTGCCTGAACCAGTAGTTTCTAAAAGTCAATGGCAGCATACTACTTTTTTCTCAAAAGTAATTAAACCAATTTTTCATTAATCACCATTAAATCCCAGATTTTTTGAATCAGCCCAATGGCAGCAGTTTATAGACAAGAAAAAACAATAAGCAGAAATTAAGGAACTGTTAAGTAAAATTCCCTAAAAATTGGAGAAACAGAAACAAAAAAATAAGAAAGCTGTTCAAAATGAGTTTTCTATAGAAAACAAGCTTTTCTAAATGTGTTCGCACTGATATGAATAATTTTTTTCTAAATTGAAAAAGTTGCTTTCAATTTTCACGAATGAACACATTTCAAGTGTTTTCCAGTTTTTCAGAAAGCAGAGATAGAATAGGAAACAGAAAACTGCTTTCCAAACTAAACAGGCCATAAGCTTTTCTTTCTTTTTTTGGTCCTTTCGAGGTCAGTTGTAGACCTCTCATTTTTGCTTCCTGGTATTTCTGCAAAAAACTATTTTCAAGTTTTCCATTTTATTAATCCCTGAATAAGAAGCGGGTGGGCTGAATGGGTGTTGTGCAAGCAGCTGAACTAGACAGTATACTTCAAGCCTCAGAAAGAAGAGAATGCAAGGTTCTAAGATTACCTAATGTATCAAGAAGGGATCCCAATTTACCAGCTCGAGCAGGTCTGAAGCTTGAAATATATTTCCTAAGAAAAGCACAAAAGTAGTTAAGGTCCAGAAAACAATTTCCAAACTGTGTTAAAAAGGAACAAAAGATGCAAAATAAAGAACAGCATCACAGCAAACTGAATACCATTCAGTTGAACTGCCACGTTCATAATTCTTCACAGTATCTTCCAGTTCAAGGGCTTCCATTACAAAGGTCATATACTCGCTGCAAATGTAAAAGTAAATTAGATAGACACTGTAAACTGATAGTAGCATAACTGAACAAAATTACTAATACAAAGTTTCTGTGTTAAAATCTTCAGGATTATCATACAATGTGATAATACTATCTCATGATACTAATAATTATACACAACCTAAACACTTAAAAACAGTTTTTTGTAAGAACTCGTGAACGGATATTGCAGAAGACATCTTAAACATTCTCTAAAAGGAATGACCCAAAAGAATAGCGGAAGAAACTAAGGCTTACAGACGTGACAAGTTTAATATTAAAACGAAAACTCTCGCGGTGAGGAGCGGTCATATATAGAGTGCCAAGAAAATGAAAATTGGCCAAGATTGAGAAGAATTCACAAAAGAATTCTCCACCATGGAGATCCTCAAAATATTAACACTGGCACTAGTTTTACCTTTTATAACGATAATAACGCTCCTGCGCACCTCGAAGATGACGCCTAAGTGTTGCCATTGATTTTTCATCTGTATCATAGTCCATATCATTCTCACCTAGTCGGCCACCTTGACGTTTAAGGGATGGATCATCTCTGAACTGCCATGTAGGAAAATCAAATTTAGGACACTGTAAGGAACATCTCAATGGAAAGAGAAAAATGAGGCAGATGAATACCAATTGAGTTAGCATATTATCAATAACATCCATGTAGGGTCTCAAACGATCATGCTTAGACATCTGATTTGATGTTGCTTGAGCAACCTATTAAAGAAAAATAATAACATCAAGTTTATAAACAACACATAGAGAACTATAAAGAAAAAGACAAAATCTTTGCAAGTTGATACAAATGAACCTAGAATTTTCCTTAGCCTAAGAAGAGGAAAGAGCACTTCAGATATGACTTTTGGAAAGATTTAAGCACACTTACTACAATAGCATTTGAAAGATCTTGATGAGCTTCATCCAGTTTCACAGCCATTTTGGCAATTTTGCGCGAAAGAACTTTTTGGCGAGTTGTCCAATCTGCATTTCTCCATAAGCTCTTGGGAATTTCACTCAAACCAAAGCCAAGAAGAAATACACCAGTAACAAGTCCAAAAGTATTTGAGCACGCAATGGCAAAACAAAGCAGACCACCTCTTCTGCCCATTACAATAGAATTGAATGAAACAACATAAAATAGGAAACATCCATTCATTTTTACATCTTTACCAAAATCCACCAGCATTTATCAAGTCCGCTAAAAGTAAGATCAATTAGGCAGCAAAGCAAATTAGACAATACTAGATTGAAGACGAGAAATGTCACAGCTTATCAAATAATGAAACAATATAAATATAAATCAAGAAAGATAGTAATGGAACAAACTTTATCTTCTTCATCATGATGAGGAGAATAAGTCCAAAGAGGCCAATTGATCCGACAATCAAATAGAAAACTAAGTTAGCATGTACACTAGTCTTCAATCTTTCACACATGGTGAAATCTCCAGCGTCTTCAAAACCCTGAATAAGGGGCACCACAGCCCTGCTTAGAGATAACTATAACTTTAATAAATGAGGAATCACACGTCTAGGAGCTAAACAATTATCTATAAACACAACATTCATGAATTCCACCCAATCCACACAACAATCAACAGCCAGAACGACGGCATATTGAATTATATCTATTTAATCAATCACACACATTGCCGATATCAGTGCACAAGAACATAAAATAAGACGATGTATGGTTCAGTCCTTTGGTAAATAAAAATTGCAAAGTAACAGGCTAACAGCAATTTTCCAGACAGCTGAAACAAACAAGGATGTACGTAAAACGGTGACGTACCAAGTGAGTAGAAATGTACTCCAATAAGACCAACTCCAGAAGAAGGAAATGGCGCCACTGTGATTGGGATCAAATTTCGTCTGTTGAAAAAAATAAATCAATTCGCGAAATCAAAAAAAAAAAGGAGAAATTTAAAAGAACAGCAAAAAGAAATCGGAGAATGAAACGGACGGTCCAGATGTCGGCGGGTACAAGGACGATGACGGAGAGAGAGCAAAACCAAGTGTATCCGACGGTGAAGAGGACATAGCGAGGGACTTCGGGACCGGCGAAGTATCTGAGAGTTAGAATCAACATGCCCAGGGTCAGAGGGAGCGAAATTAAATAAAACACCCACATCTCTGTCTCCTTCTCCGCCTCTCTGTGCCGGCTTTTACAGGAATCCGGCGACCCGGTTTGTCGGATCCGATAAAGAGCGGATTGCTGATCAATTCTTTTTGATGGATAAAAATTTTCCCCTTCCTTCAGCTAAAATGGTTATGACTGGGATTGCGTGTCGTGAATGTTGCGTTGTACGTTGCGGAAGGTGTAGACATGCAATCCGGTGAAGTTTATTGCCGTTTTGGGGACATTTTGATCTCAGCTGGTCTCTCTTCTTTCCTCTCCCGAAATTCATTCGCTACAAAGAAAGGAAAACGTAAAATTTGTGCTTGGATTGGGTCAAGCCACCATGACAGACAGGCCCAACGAGTCTACTCAAGGAAAATTTGGCTAATTCTATTGGTAAACATACACCTTTTTTAATAATTCGCTTTAATTAAGTTATTTTATTTATTTTTATTGAAAATTAGACTTACGATCTTTTAACTTTAGAGTTCATTTTAGTATAAATGAAACAAACGTCTATTAATTTATCGGTTATATAGTTTATTGCTTTATTATTTTTATTTATCTTGTTAAAAGGATTATATAAGAATAGTAAAAAAAAATCCAAGACGTTGATTGCAACGTTCACCACAATGTTGAATAACATAAATGTGATTTGTTCTATATAAGTGTCAAAGTTGGGTGCTATAGCATTAATAAAATCATAATAGTGGGTGATGACATTCTGAACACATTTTTGTTGTCCAGACTAAGATGTTTGATGTAACAAGCATTTTTTTCTGGTTTAAAAAAAACCCAAAGATGTGGGAAGCATTTGTTTCATGGGTCAAACTATATATATACTCTCTTTAGAATTATACTTTTTTAATTTACACTGTCAACTTTTCATATTTTGACAAATTTTTTAAAATTCACTAGCAAAGAAGTCAAATTTTTCAAAATTATATGCATATAAACTAATTTTTGAAAATTACATTTTGTTGTACTTTGAATACTATTTACACATTATTTAAATTTGTTTATATATAAACATATATAAAATAATATATAAATAAATATAAATAGGCATAAACAAATATAAACACGTAAATATCTGTAATAAACATACTCAGTTTATACGGAGAAAATCTTGTAAAATTTTAGCAGTATATGACGTAGTTATCACTCGTTTTATTGTTTGATAAATTGAAAAATAATCTAAAAGCAAAATACAAGAACCAACGTCGATAGATAGGGCAGGCGCACCTAATGGCCCAAGCCCAACATTCTTTGCTTTATCACTTCAAGTTGGATCACAGTGCACTGCGTAGTCTAGCCCTTGGGAGGAACTAGGATCGATCCGAAGCGGCCTATAGGCCATATGCCCTTGGGGGAAATCACGCTTTTAGAAGAATATAGAAAATTTTTAATGTAAAAAACTAATTTTAAAAAATGCCATCTCAAATAGATTAAAAAAATTGATTTATAAAAATATTATTTTTGGGTCTTCAGGGATCTCCATTTAAGGTTTTGATCTCCAGAAATTTCCATTAAAAATCTCTAGAAATCTCCACTAAAAGTTTATAATAATCTTCAGAGATCTCTAATGGTCTTAAGAGGTCTCTACTAAAAGTCTTCACAGGAGTCTTTAAGAGTCTCTATTGACATTAATGTAGTTTTTTTGAATTTCATAATCTTAGAAATAGCATTCTTACATATTAAAATTTAAAAAAATTATTATTATAATATAAAAACTATGAGATATATTGTTGCAAATCAAATTTTTTAAAGTGGCACTTGGAATAAATAACTCCATGTTCTCTTAGTTGTTTTAAAGAACAATTTTCTCATAATAAAAATTCTTTGAATATATTAATTGAACAATAAAAATTATTAATAATGTTACTAAATACATATTTTACAATATTGTTTGAAGATGGTGTGTTCAGTGGTGTTTGCAAAGGCCAGAGTTATAGGACTTCTGGTGTAGTTGGTATGACTATATTAACTCCCACTTTAGTGCCACCAAATTTAATTGGAATTTGAAAGAATAAGAATTTAAATATCGTTAATGATACCATTATCAAAAATAAACTTGATGTTTGGTCGATGTTACATTTGATTGACCAAACTTAAGTTTTCACTTGTGTTTTTATAGATTTAGAGCTTGTTTGGATGCTCAGCAGATAACATATTAGCAGCAGGTAGTAGAAAATATACACAAGCTGCTTATTTGGGACCAATTAGCATCGCCACTTTGTTTTTTGAGTAAATTTTGACTGTTGTAGCATAAATTTACTTATTTGTCGTTATTTAAAAACTATCATCTTTATCTTCAAGAATAATGGAGTATTTATAGGTTTAAATTTGAAAATTTTCTTAATTGTACAGAAGACCAAAAAAATCACATCATCTTCGTTATCTACTATTACAGCCTATAAAGAATACTATATGTTAGTATACCGGATATAGAACACGCCCTTAAAAATTAACTCAAAACAACTAATAATTATGATCCATTTGAGATCATATAGAATCCATCAAGTACTGGGAACTGATACCACAGAGCATGCCGACTGCCACATGCATTACAGAACAGTCAGATGGTTTAACAAAAAGAGCACTGCCACCAAAGACATAAATCTTCTTTTCATAGCTATGCCAATTTCCAACCACACAAACACCACCAACCTCAAACCATTTAATTAATAATGCCAGTTACTGTCCTAAAAACATCATTTAAGTGCAGACATTGGGCCACAATTTCAGACCAATAAAACCTCAAACATGAAGGAAACAAAGGAACTGGCGGAATTTGAAGTCTATGAAATTCCTGCAATTATTCATCATCATCGTCATTAGATAGCTTTATTTGGATGGCTAACTTTTGATCACGGTGATCACTTCTCCCTCTTTTGACATTTTTGAATGCAAGTGCCACTTTAGAAGATTCTCAAATTTACAAACCTGAATTGGATTGCCACTTCTTCTCTTTGGTGGCGGTCATAGGGTTCCCCTTTTGGTGGGTGCCCATTTTCCTCTCCTTTCTTAAGTTCTTTGTGTGTGCACTCGATTGTATCAACTTCTTGTCTATTCACGCCACACGTGGTTTCATCCTAAGGTTGGCTTTTATAGATTGGACAACGGATAACGAATTAGTCTTTGTTTGTTGATGGACTATTTGGTTGTAAATTAATTAAAAGGTTATGTACAATTGTAATCCGACGTAACAATAAAATCCATTTCAGCGCTAAGTAATTGTGAGTTCGATTTATAATGCGAGCAAATAAAATAATTTTTTTATAAAACTATAATATGATATAACGAGCTACATATTATAAATCGAAAGATTATGTGCCATTTCAAAGTAGGGTCTTTAGTTCTAATTCAATATTTATAGAATTTTTTGCATCTATCTTAATTAAGTTTTTTTAATTGAATATATAGTAAATACTATTAATTTTAATTTTGATTCTTCAGTTCAATATACGAGTATTACTTTCCACTAAAGCATTATTAAATTCAAAACAACTCTATACGTAAAAAGTCAAAAAAATCAAGGTTCATACTTTTTTTCTTGATAAACTTCGAGTTCTATGATCAGAACGTTGTCATGTCCACTTTTTTTAGAATAGAAGAGGAAAAAGAAAAGGTTTTACTTATAACCTGATTTCATTACTAAATTCAGATTTCGAAAGTTGTAGACTTTGTGGTAGGAAGACATTCCATTTTATTCCATCTTGCACATATGTCGTGAAACTTAGCCAACAAGTAAAGAAAAGAAATAATTATCCAATCGTCTCATTTCGATTAGATACTTTTGCCTTTATGCTAGAGTCAAGTAATCTAATTTTGATTGTTAAATTATTTAATTTAAATCAATGATTTTTTAAATATCAAACTATTCATTTTATCACTTTTAATTTAACATTTTAAAAAATACTTGCATAATTGCAAATTAAGGAGGCTTATATCAATTACGGCCTATGTCAAAAAATTCCTTTCACTAAGTCGCAAAACTTTTAGAAAATAATTGAATAGACACAAATTGCGGAAATTATATATGAATTGCAGCTTATAAGTTAAAAATTTAGCTAAGTTGATTAAAAAAATTAGCTAAGTTGATTAAAAAAAATTAGCTAAGTTTTCCAATTAAGTGCTTACACGCGGTTAATGTATACGTGGCACCTTTTACCATATCAGAACTTAAACAAAATTAGAACGACGTCGTTTTATTGAGAATAAAAGGAGGAGGCAATAAAATGAAACGTGGCCGCTCTTTAACCCAAATCAAACCAATCAAGTACTCTCCCCTAATCCAAGTACCAAATCCAACTATCTTTACGATCTAATTAGGCAAATAAAAAAAAGAATGGTTTTATGTTAAAAATAATACAAAGGCCTTCGTATATTGAACAACAAAGAATGTGTTTTATATTTTTTAATACAAATTAAAAAATTTCAAAACAAGTTGTTATTTCCACATAAATCCAACATGGTAAAACACAATTAGCGAAGTAATTAATTAACAAACTATATAAATCAAAACCCAGAAACAAACATACATATGGACTGTTGCATGACACAATATGTGTCCAAGGCAAAGGACTCAAACACAAGTGAGTTACCTAATAAAGCGAATGCCAGTTTTGAAATTTGTAAAAGAGCAAATGAAGCCAATCCAATGAAGAGAGCTTGTGGGACTAACCATGGAGGAGCTTTAGCTTTGCTTTTCCTCACATTATACGGTATTTTCTTTTTCAAATTGTTTGTTTGATGTGCGACTAAGCCAATTCAGACAATAACATCCAACCACTCCCACAATTATATATCCGACCAAAGTCTATTATTTTGTCCTGAAATCTTACTTCTCCTTTTTTGTAAATGATGAAACGAGTCGTGTTTTCAAGTTACAGTACAATTAATTATAAAAAAAAAAAAACAAACTGCGCAGATGTAAGGGCCGCTGCTGCATTCCCCAGGTTATGCTGATGTACTAGATATCTTGCGCTGTTCCGATAGAAATTATAATAATGCTTAATTCTAGGCTAAATAACAAAAAACAATGCTAGCCATTGTTGAAAATTGTATAACCTGACCCATTGCCTAAAAAGACCATTACAAAGACACTCAAGATCCTACACTGATACGTGCAAGAGAGCAAGAGCCCGCATTCTAAAAGAAACTCCTCTACAAATAGCTAACGTGTTTTTCTATAGATGATCAAATTACAGTTAGGACAAGATCAGATGAGACTTGAAGAGTGGACTTTAAGAGGATCAAATGACATCCTAAGGATGAAGATAAGCAGAAGATGAGCATACGTTGTTATCACTCATCATCCATTCCTCCATAAATAAGAAGTTACTACGTACCACCCATTCGAAAATATGTTTTGACTACCTATAATACACCAAAACTCTACAGAAATAATGACTTAAGCGTCAAAGTGCTCTATGGGGCTTATTCCTCAACCTCTGACTTGATTTTTTTTTGTAGGGCTTGATCAAGTATTCATAGTTCAAGTGGTCAAAACTGCATTTCAGATCATTTTGTTTTTAAAAAAAACTGCATTTCAGATTTGAAACAACAACAAAAATAAAATGAATTTTCAAAAAAAATATTATTGAAAATATTAATTCTAACATGATCTTCTAAAAAATAAATATTTTAAAAATACTTGACCTTTACTAAAAACATTAATTTTGGCCTTCTTCAAAATGTAGTTAACCATGTGTCGTTAAGTGCAATATTGTGGTACCATTAAAGCCCACGTGGCATGCCATATGTACTTATCAAGTGTTTTGTTGATGTCGAATGACATGTGTCATGCCGTGGATTTTGATGATAGAACTACATTAATATTTAACAAAACATAACTGAAGAATGTCAGAATTAAAATTTATTGGTAAAAATTGAGATTTATATATTAAGAATCAATTTTTTCAGTAAAACTCAAGTATTTTAATGTTATTAAACCCTTAATTCTAAACTAATATTGAATGAGTATATTTAAAACAAACTCTTAAAAATTCAATGCCCTTCAGCAGCACTTTATCTAATATACTCATTATATGTTCAACCATGATCTGGATTGAAGGAATGCGTCAGCTTCATTCTTGCAATATATCTGTGTAGTAACATTGCTCCTATATAGTAGGCAAAACAAAGATCTCATCCAAATGACCAAGTCAATATGTCCAAAGTAATTCATTTCATATAGATTATACATAAAGTCTTTCCATGCATATTATAAGATAAGATAAGCCCACTAGGTACGAAATTTCTATTGATTATGATAGGAAAAAGTAAATTATGTCGAGAGGAATTGTATAATGCAAGTTTGGATTTGGCAAGACACATATATGATTGTCATCTTCATATGACTTTCACGCTTTTAATTTATTGCCTTTCCAGTTTCTACAGGTCAACCCTTGGGAACATGATCGATCAATCAATCAATTATAATTATATTGTGTCAATATATATATACATTGGAATTTCATGTAAATTGCTCATTTTTGGGCTTGTTTTATTTCAATACTCTGGTCCCACTCAAGAAAAATCATTGATTTAGAAGTTGTTAAATGTAATGTTTTGAATGCCAAGACCAGAAACTTTTTGGTAATCGCTCATCAACGAATTTTATTTTCTCAACTAACGTGTTCAATACTTGACTTGTAATTAACATCTTTGTCAACATATAATTATGCCACGAAGAGAAAAGTCGTTCTCAAAAATAAATAAAAGAAAATTATCGATTAAATAAAGCAATTGAGATGAATAAGCTGTTAGTTTAATATTTTTTATCCATAATTTGAAGGGTTTGAACTTTGAGTCTCAGATAGAGATGGAATCAAGTAATTAAAAAATTAGTTTTGACCCAACTAGTAAAAAAAATGAGAAGTGATTTGATAGTGTTAGATATTATATTTATTGATTATCTTCTGAAATTTCAGTTATTTTATATCTATAGAGAGAGGAGGGCTCAACTTACTCCAATAATAATTTTTTTACACTTACTCTTCATTTTTACAATTTATTACATTTGGATTTAATGGTGAAGATTAGATTTAAAAAAGTAAGTTACATTAACCATTAAATTTAAAAGTAATGAATGGTGAGAATGAAAAGTAAGTTCAAAAAATTTACTATTTATCATCACCATCTATTGCTTTCAAATTTAATGATTGATGTAACTTACTTTTTTAAATCTAATTTTTACTATTAAATTCAAAAGTAATATATGGCGATGATGCAGAGTAAATTCAAAAAATTATATATATATATATATATATATATGAAATGAATTTTGTCAAATTTAAATAAATTAAATGTCTATCAAAAATGCTTACCGGCCTCTATAAATATTCATCAACTCATTTTTTTAAAAAATAAAAAGGTTCTGCTGCAAAACACCGTGAAAAGAATATCATACTTTACTTCCACTTGTGGGAGCTTTTGTTACAATTTATAGTTAAAGATGTTTCTCCCCTATGTATAATAATCATTAATTGTGGAGTTCAGAACTATAATTGAACAATTTTTTGAGATCATGAAGAGAAACAGCAAGGAATGTCATCATGCAACTATTATATGGATACAATCATGTAGTAGCTAGCTAGGTCGTGCAAATTAGAATACTTCGAAAACTTTTTATCAATAATATTTGACGATTACAGGTTGATGATGATATAACAATAATGAAATACAAATTAATTAATTAATTAGTTTCAAAGGATGTGGTAGTATATGCCAGAATAATGTTACACACAGGAGCAAATAATGTATTTGTTGGTGAGATGGAAGTGGTGGGTTGGAAATTCTTTTGATAAGGATAATATGACTATGATGGATTTGTTTTGCCAGATATCTCAAAAAGATTGATCACAAAAATTTTTATTTTTTGTCTTCTGTGGAAAGCATTCCTTCTCTCAGGTCCACCAAGAGCATATTTCTGCACTGCTCACATGAACAGTGCCAATCAAATATCACCTTCTCTATATTCCTTGACATCAATTGCTCTTATAACCTCAACCACAAAGCATCTTTTCCCCCCAACTTCACTTATTTGTTTATATCTTTCAATTTTTTTGGCCTAATTTGGAAGTTCAATTGGAAGCTTGCATGTTGTTTTGTAGATACCCTCTCAAATTATTGATTTAACCATGATTCGGATGGTACTTTAAATTGGATTCCAATTCATTTTAAAAAATTAAAATAGAGTATCGCTGGCCGCTGTGGTTAGTGGTATGGTCTAGCGACCATGCCCCACATCCATACAATTGAGGTTTTCGAACTGAACCGTATGAAATCAACTTTTTAAGTTATGTAGAAAAATAAACAAATTTTAGTAAAAAAATAGAGTATTGTTATTCACTAATAAATAATTCATTACATTCATCTGCTCGAAATCATGCTTTCTTTTCAAAAAAAAAGTTAATCGGAATTTTGCATGTTGGTGCATATAAATTTTGGAAGAATTTCATTTTTATTTTTATAGATAAATTCACGAAGGTGATTGTTAATCAGAATCAATTTCGTTCAATTTGCATGCAATTCATCATTTACATCGAAGATGTGAAATTGAAAACATTAAATAATTAAGGATTAAGTGTTTTTTAATCTGTGCTGCCAATATCAATCCACGGCGACGCCTTCTTTTTCTTTTATTTTCTTTGAATTAATTATGATGTTTAGAGCATATCACACTCACCGTCCACATAAATGCCACACGCATCTACAGGTAAGCAATGTATAATTGCCAACTTTATCAAGTCAGAGAGCAATATCCAGTGGAAATGCCAAAAGAGATAAATATTCAATAAACAACATAGAAGTAATTATTTCAATAAACCCATTATAAAATTAACTTAATTTTACATTCATCAATTTGTTAAGTGAGTATCTTTCAATTTTAATACTATTTTAATAGAGTACAATTAAAATTCAAAGTTAAATCCTAGTATCCACTATAGTCTGACATTACCATTCCCGACCATTACTTTATAAATTAATTAATAAATTTATGCATTAACTATGAAAATTTCTGTAAGTATAATTTGTTTTTTTTTTTTTAAACGGTGAGGTTTATTTGGGTTTTTGGATTCCATAAATAGTCAGTTCTGATTTTTCCTCAAAGTCACCGTTGGATCCGAGAATACAAGGAATTGAAGCTTTGTATATGATCATTAATATGTTTAAATCTTTGAAGGATTGTGTAAATCCAAATTTGATTTTTTTGAAAAAAAGGGAGTGTCGAATTTTTTATCTAGAAGTTGCAACATGCTCATTTCACCATTTGAGCTAACTCTAAAACTACAATGTGTTTTTTACGTGACAAGTTTTACCTTGTTGAGCATAGGGTTCTATTTTCTATCATTGTCATCTTTTATTCGTGAAAAAAAGTGAATGTTTACCAAACTTGTTTGTCTCGTTGAACAAGTTTTTGCCAAATATGTTGACTTTTTAATGTTTCACAAGTTTACTGATATGGGATAAATATCATATTCAGCCTGCTACAAGACCCACACACACAGCCCGGACAGATGATAGTTAGATGAAGGTGTACTAATTAAACACAATGTATGTGACCTTCTCACAACGTCCGGATGGCTCGAAAGGCCAATACTCCCATAACACCCGAGCCAAAAAGGTCATTCTGGATATGATTATTTATTCGGAATAGAGAGGACGTGAAACTTTTGGGACCACTTCCACGTGGCAATCTCATGTTTATTTCAGGAGTATAGTTAAGAAAGGACCATGATTCTTAATATTTGCAATAACTTGAAGCACCCTACTATTGCAGTAAGTGTACGAGTCTATACTAATTCAACACATAGATCAAGAACAGAGAATCTCCTTGGCACACTACCATAGATGTTCCCAACCATGTGAAACTATGTGGCACTATAGTCCAAATTTCGAAACATATAAAAACCTTAATTTACTAATCATTGGTAAATGGGTTTTGAGAGATACAAAAGAATTATTCTTGGGTCACCAGTCAAACCCGCTACTTCTACTTACCTCACACCATTTACCATTCCACTAATTAAATTGGGTTCTTCCAAGTCAACATACCTCGTTGAAATTACAAATGCCTACAATTAAATTTTATTTGAAACAAAATATTATTTATTTCAGAATATTTGTTTTGTTTAATTCAATTCAATTCATCTTCTCAATCAGATATAAAGCATATTTTCCACTAATGATTTAGAAAAATACGTTCAAACTATTTAGAAGTGAAACGTTGAATGGAAAAATATATATAAAGAAGATTATATCAATTCAACTATGAGAGAGGACACAAAAAGATTGACTAAAAAAATATAATAGTGGAAAAATAATATTTTAGTCAAGTTTTTTTTTATGTAAATTGTGATAGTCTGTTGCACTGGAGTGATTCAGGAATCAAAAGACAAAAGTGACTTAATGGTTTAGGGTCGAGAAATAGCACAATGACTTGAGTGGTTTAGTAGAACGAGGCAATAAAATTTAGACTTTTGGTGGTTCGGTGGTCTGAGTTTAGGCATGACTTCGTGTTTTCTAACCAAAATCAGTTGATGGTTTGGAGTTGATAGCAACTCGATGATTTGGGATTACACTATGATTTAGTGGCCAAAGCCAAAGATGGCTCCATGGTTTAGGGTTAGCAGTGAATCAATGATCTAGACTTAAAAGGTGGTTCTGTGTTCTATGTAAGGGTGGCTCTATAGTTCAAGACTAGCAGAATTTGAAGGTGATGGTGGTGTCATTGTCTAATTATTTATTATTAAATAACAGCATATACAATAGTCTCTTTAACAATTTTTTAAAAAAATATAATATTTTAGTATTACTATTATCTCGAATTTTGAATTCAATTTTATTTTTACTTATAATTCAATTATTTTTTTTAATATTTTACTAATAAATTAACTAATAATTTTAGTAAATCTAAAGTTACTCATTAAATTTAAAAAATTATTATTCACTATTTAATATTATTTATCTATTTTATTAATAAAATATTCACTTTCTAATTTTTTTTCTTTAATATAAAAATTTTAATAAAAACTAATACACAAACAAAAATAAAATAATATATTTAACTCCTCAAAATTACAGAGTCTCTTGTACATACTCTAAGTAATGATCCGAGAAAATATTTTGCCAAAATTCTGCATGCATTTTCTTTTTTTTTTAATAAGGCTCTGTATGCATTTTTTTACCAACTTTAATTTTTTTTATAGTAGTACTCACCAAAAATCAGAAAATGAGAAAGATATTTTCCTAAAAAAGCCATTTTCCCAACAAACGGACCTAAAATTTTATTTGGGAAAACTTTATTATAAATTATTAAATAATAAAAAATACAAATATGCAACAAAATGAAGTTGATATAAAAGAAGAAGAAAACAGAGGTGAAGAAAATAGAAAAAGAAATCAAAGGACTCATTTGACAACTATAAGATATAACATATTTTTTAGAGTTTATGTATAATTAATTTTATAAAAAAACATATCTATATCTCTGTTTTTTATTATTCATCTATCATCAACAAAATTTATTAAATATATTATATATTCTATTCTGCTAAACACACATAATAAGCAGACGCAAAAAAAAAAAAGAAGAAGAAGAGCATAGCTCACGACGCGTACATCCTCCTGATCTTGCAACCATAAGATCCAAATCCAACGTCCCAAAATCACCGAAGAAACTCATTAAAAAAAACACCCAATCATGTCCTCCCACCTCACCACCTCCTTCCTCCCTCCTCTCTCTTTAACAACTACCTGACCTGTCTATACCATTCTCTCTCTCTCTCTCTCTCTCTCTCTCTCTCTCTCACTGAAATTAACACCAATTTTCATTTTTTTTCTAAAATATACTACAACACAAAAACCGAAAAAAAGGTAAACGAAAACGAGGAGTATATAACACTACACCGTCACACCATTTCTCTCGTTCTCTACGCATTAACCGATGAATGCAACACGACGTCGTATAAGATGATAGTCATGGCAGGAGAGCGAGACAAAGTAACGGAGACCTTCCGAGCTCTCGTGGAAAGCGCTGACCGGAAGTTTGCGCGCGTGCGGAACATCACGCCGTACGGAAGCTCCCACAACCACTACTTCCAGAAAGTATTCAAGGCGTATATGCGCCTGTGGAAGTTTCAGCAGGAGAACCGGGCGAAACTTGTGGAGGCCGGTCTGAACCGGTGGGAAATCGGGGAGATCGCGAGCCGGATCGGGCAGTTGTACTTTAACCAGTACATGAGGACTAGCGAGGGGAGGTTTGTGGTGGAGGCGTATGTGTTTTACGAGGCGATACTGAAGAGG
>CAODLS012045260.1:0-5000 GCA_948243855.1 Flueggea neowawraea
TCGTTAATAAATAACCCAAGAGGAATTAGAAGAGTGGCTTAAAAGCTCCTTTAAGCCATTAAATTTCCCTTCATTTGCACGAGATTCATATTTCTTTTTGGGGATTCCACTAATAGACAGATTGGGGATTCTTACTCCTAATGAAATTCAAAAATGTAATTCCGTTTGCTTACGCAACCTTAGCTTGGCTCCCATTGTCTCCCCCACCTTTACCCTTTTAGTTCTTTTGCCCTTTTTACTTGGATGAGTCGGGCTTCTTGAACTCAATGAGGGACGCCTGCGTAGGACTGAGAACCGAACCGAACCCTTCGTAGACTGAACTCTCTTTAGGCTCGCGTAGGTTAAGTAAGCAAGCTACCTTCACTGCTTCCACTCCAACTTGAACTCAAAACCTCTTCCTCATCTGAACTGCCTAAGCATACTTTTTCGGATCCAAACTTCTTTGGAAAAAAATCTTCCTTGAGTCAGATTTTGAGGCTGTGCATAACTCCTCTGTTGCGGCCTCTACCACGGCCACCATGAGCCATGTTTGCATTTGATGAGCCTGACTAGTAGCAGCAACCGGGTTATGTCTGTGCTGTGACCTTATGAACCGTGTCAGAATAAGCATCAAATCAACCAAAAGTTCTCAGCTTCTTTCTTAAGTGCTTCAGTTCGACGTGATCTATCACAGACGGTTTTGAATCAGACTCTTCCCCTACTTTCCACGCATCATGAGCGGATTCACCTTTCTCCCTCTGAAACTCCAGCCAATTTTTTCGGGGATGACGGTAAACCGTTTGCAAATCACAACACAAAGAAGACAACTCGTCGATCTTCGTCTAGCTCCCTGACTACTTACTAATAAAGGGAAAGAAGAAATGGGTAGAGCAACATTCTGCACTGACCGTCAAGACGTGATAATTCATGATTCCCAACCAATTTGTCATCTGAATCTTAGAATGTGCTAATGGTTGGGGGCCCGCCCAAGCTTTCTCGATCAATAGAGCTGTCAAATTTCCCCTCCCCCCGATCCATGCTGTCTTTCGAATCCCGAACTTGCTCTTGGAGGGACTTGACTCGATTGAACGGCACTCCGATCCAGTAAGGGAATACCCTTTTATGGTTCTTCTTGCCACTCCTAAATCGATTATTTAGTTACCTAGCAAGACTAAGGACATTTTTGATAAAGGCAAAGTTGGCTTCTCTAATAGTAGTTCTTTACCTTTACTCCATAAGATTGGGCTTTTCCCTAGCTCGGAAGCTTAAGGCTTTTACCGCTCCTACTGTTGAAGAAGGCTTTCCGCCAGCTCGATGCTCAAATAAAGAGGGGTTTGGCCTAATTGACCTAATAAAGAAAAAGGTTCTTCTTTCGGTTCTCACTGAAACTCTATAAATAAAAAATATGGGGCTGGGCGGTACCTCCTATGTAATTACTTCACGCCAAAGTCAAAGTAGCTTCTTTTTCGATGTCATCAGTTTAGGAAATAGGAATTTCTCTTTTTTTTCCCTTGCTCTCGGGTCTAAATCTTACAGACTTTGGTCACACCTGACTTTCCTAATTGTACTGGCGCATTCCCTTCCTAAGGACCCCGGCTATCTTCTTTATCTCTATTATCCCGCAGTTTAGTAGCTTTTCGCCCTTGCTATCGATATCGACTTTCTCCGGTGAAATAGCAATAGACCTAGGCGCATTAGGAAAGGAATATTCTTTATTACCGGGTGAATATAGAAAATGCGTCATCTCATCTCGGGACTCCATTTTTCTTATTCTTATTTTCTTAAGTCAAATAGGTCGATGCCCGGTTATTAAGTCATCAAAAGGGCGAGACTAGAAAGAAAGCGTGTGCCCTTGCTTTTATGAGTTTTAACTGTTAACATTCTCTTTGTCTTTATCGATGCGAAGAAGAGTAAGGAAGTCGCATACGGCAACTTGACCTAATATGTTAAGATAAGACCGATCTCTATCATAGAAAATTCCCACATCCGATTCGTAAACAGACAGGAGACAGGCAAGAAAGTCACTAGAAGCATCGGAATGACTACCACCGACTGGCTTGCCCAGGACTGATACCGACAGACTGCTTTCAACCGCTTTTGATGCCTAGCTCTGTCGCTACCTCCGGAGTCACCGTTTGCCGCTATGTAGCTGCTAGAATTGAGTTTGACTCTTAAGGTAAGGGGGATACCCTCAATTTACCGAGAGAAGGGCGTATTTCCCAGCAGCTAGAGGTGGGAATAGAGGGCTAACTTCCTAGTATATAGTTCTGCTAACCAGAAACCATCCCTTTCTTTATTGCTTGCTCGCCGAGCTTTGTCTCAGGAGTTTTTGCATGTGGGCCGTACTACAGTTCCGCTTCTGGAGTGGTGGCCGGATTGCGCTATCTTTCCCCTGGAGACTCTCAGACAATGGATTGGTATCAGCGGTCTGCTTGTTCACTGTTGGGATTCCACTTCCCTTCCTGAAGCGAAGTGGTGTCAAGCTTTTTTCCCTGGTAGCTATTAATGAAGAGACATTCAACCTGGATGATCTTGTTGAGGACAAAGTTCATATTGAAATCCTAGTGGGAAAGGGCATTCCAACATCGCGCGCATTGATAAGGTGGGTGATCTTCAAAGGCCGGTTGGTTTCTTTCAGACCCATTCAGGTCTCGGCGGGGACGAGAGTAGGACAGCCAAACGAGATGTGGCTGCTTTAGCGCAAGAGAAAGAGAGGCCCCGAGTCTGCTCCGATTCAAACCGGCCGAGTGGATCGTCGAACCGGCAACTCAGCTTCTCAGACCAAGACTGTATCCTGGGCGAGCACTGTGCGCGGTAAGTCTATCGATCCCAAACCTAATTCAAACTTTGAATTTCAAAAGGGTAGTAGGGAGACATCTTCTGATCATGAGCATGTGAGGGCCCACGTGAGAGTGGATCGAAAAGGGCCTCGCACCAAAACCCAGCGGCTTGTCTTGGTCGAGATGTTAACAGGGCCAATTTGGCGACTGGGGCCCACACTCTGTTTGCTAACCAGCCTCTTCGGTCATAAGCCCTAGGGCCTGCTCGGACTGGCCCGTCTCAACCTAAACTTAGGGCCACGTCTCCCTCTTCTGGTAGGTGCAAGCAATAACAATAAAAGGAATATCATTTCAATAATATCATTCCAATCAATCAGGAAAGGAATAGTTCTTCTCTTAGCTAGGTACGGCTCTTTCGAGCAATCTGCTTATCGCTTCAAAAAAAGAAAATCCTGCTACAAGTGGAGCTCTTTTTTTTTAGGGTGGACTACACGAGTCTTATGAAAAAGAGCCGAGGACTATATAATAGCAAAAGCTTTCTGGTCGATAAGTCAACAGATGTTCCCCTGTGGCAGACAGAAAGAAGTTCCGATTCCTTCTACCACCATCACTTCCTGACTCACCTGCTCAAACTCTCGTTTGAGTTCCCTCAATTACATCGACCCTGCCCACTGCTTTTGCCGCTTGAAAGCTTGGTCTAAAAGTCTCAATCTTTATTAAGTTAAAAAGCCAGAGCAAGTGCATGTGAAAGTTCGCCTAATACTCGAATTGGGTTCTCCTTCCACTTTGACTTCGACTATTGCTACTTCCTCGACCCGACCCAGAGATCTCGAATTCTTTTAACAGACCCTCTACTTCCCTTAATTAGCTTGTTGAGGGACCGGGCTTGACTATATTATATAAGGCAGCCCGGGTTCCAGTATTGGAGGAAGCACATGGCATGGAAAGCATGGTAAGTAGGACAGCCAATCCTTAAGAAAGCTATCTCACCGGGGTCCGGTTAGTCGACCTAAGCTAAGCACTGTTCAAAATGAGGGGCTATTTCTTTTGAAACGAAAAATGCTAAAGCGGCAGATCGGGAAGAAGTTCCTTATTCCGGGGAAGCTTTCCAATATAGATAGATATTCTAATCTATTTAGAGAGTTTACCTTAATAATAAGAAAAAAAAGGGTTGGCTCGGTTGATTACTGAAGAAGTCTCTTGTCTCGGTAAGTCTGTTCTAGGCACTCTGTCTTTCCACCTGGGAATCCGGCTCTCGATCGAATGCGACAGCACCTATCCCTGCTTTCTTCGGTGCTGATACTGCCTTTTACTCTCGTGGGTAAACTCCTACTTAATTAGTCAGAACTTCTCTGTCTCAACTCGTGGACCTATCTATCTTCTTCTTTTTAAGAGATAGGGGCTACATTTGTTTTGTTATTCCCGCGGATTGCTCGTATTTCTTTACTAAAGGTTTTTACTTTTTTTCAGCCCTTCCTTCATCTTCACCTTCCAGTACTAATCTCTTCTTCTGGGGAAGACCCTTCATCTTACCAGGGAGCTAGCCGTGCTCTTGCACGAGTGGTGACTTCTTTCGCGAGTGAAAAGCCCGTTTCTTCCTTGCTTTCAAAGTGACGGCATTCAAAGTCAAACGATTCTTTAGATTATCGAGGAACTAGGTGAAAAAGGGAAGCTTATAAAGAGATATGAGAGTGAGGCTAGCTTTGGGCATCCCATAGCTAAGCCCTAAGAGAAGGGATGTGTTTAGGTGCAGAAGCCACTTCAGATATTTATTGCATTGGATTAATTCCTTTGATGCTTGCTCGGAACGGGGTCGACTCAATATCGAGAGACTCACCCACCGAGGACTTTTTCGCACCCTTATGTCTCCATCTCTCGACTCGAGCTCAATCTTTGACAGGTATTGTTTGGTCTGGAGTGCAGTGCATGGATGATGAACCCCTGTTTGAAGATGAGTGGATCGGGAATCTAACCCTTCATCTGAGCTGGCCTTATTGTCGGATCGGAATCCAATATCATTTTATCTTCCTATTGCCTTGACCGCATCTCCCTCCTGGATGTTCGGGGGATCAGGAGTGAAACAAGTCAATTGCTAAATGGAGGTTTTTTAAATTCCTCGACCGATAGGCCCCGACTCGACTGATAAGTTTCTAAAAGATCTTACCCTTTAGGGTAAGGAGAGGGAGAGGGGTTGGACGGCCATAAAAGCACAGTTTTGTGTTGTTTTTGATTTCCTCTCCT
>CAODLS012045260.1:12500-13777 GCA_948243855.1 Flueggea neowawraea
GTCCTATCGAACCAGCTACTTCATCCCTTAGCAGTAGCTTCCAACACTTAAGATTGACCTCCTCAAGTGCCAGATATTCATGTTTTATGAATTTCATACGGGACTACTTTCTTCCCCACGGAGCGGTAAGGTTCAATACCTAAAAAAACAAAAGGAAAAAAAAAAAAAGGGTATCTTAGAAGAGAAGAAAAAGAACGCATGCATGGAGATTCTGTCTGTTGGTTTTAAATTCGAAAATCTATGAAAAGACATCTAAGGGGCTAAGAAGGAATTCCATTACTGAGAGAAGTGGTGATCTCGTCTTGCTTGCTGGGAAAGAGGGAGCTTCCGGACCAGACCACCTTTTTCAGCCAGATAGCGAGCGATCACTCAGCAATGAACACTAACTGAAAGCGGCCGAGAATGAGTACCTATCCCTTACGGGAATCGAACCCGTGTCTTCGACATGAAAAGACGATGTCCTAACCACTGGACGAAAGAGACCCTCCCTTTTTTCATATACCTCAGCTCCGAAAAAGTTCGTTTTTCGTTTTCTTTCTATACGCAATTTAAGATTTCGTTTGTGTTCATGTTCCAAATTTCTAATGTGAATTCGGCAGGTTGTCCCCCCTTCCTACGGGTTCCCCCACCGACCCAGTGATACACCAACCACGCTTCTTTCCTTTCTCCGATCATAAAGTCCCCTGATCTCCTTCTTTGTCTTTCATCCCCCCTAAGAAAAGAAGTAAGGCCCCGTTCTTTCGAATTTGAAATTAATAGGCCGGAATGGTGGGGAAGGAGGCCCTCCCTACTTCAATGGAAGGGGGGAATCGCCGTTTCACTGCCGTTCCTCTACAAACTTTCGCCCAACACGATCACAAACGAAGACAGAGAATTGCGTAGATAGAGGAGGAAACGAACCAACCCACTTGTCCTGATCGGAACGATTGAAGAAAGAAAGAGAATTATGTCCCCTGGGCGAAAGGGGACATCGTCGGAGAACAATGTCGGGGACAGGGTGAGAACCTTCCGTTGATTACGCCCTTTAAGTGTTGGTTCTTTTAGATATGGAGATAGATCTATCTATCGATAGATAGAGATAGATAGAAATTGTTATTGATCTGCTTTCAAGATCTATGAACAAGAGAGATTCCTAAATATCCATGAGAAAAAAGAGATGTGAAGAAATGATAGGGCGGAGCCAGCTGAAGGAAGGTCGCGTGAGCGCCCCTGCAATCAAACTCAAATAAGAAGCGCGAAACTTGACGAAGGGCCTTCTATTAGAATATTAGTAAAGG
>CAODLS012045270.1:0-11165 GCA_948243855.1 Flueggea neowawraea
GTTTTGTAGACATCTGCAGCTCACAGTTGGACATGTATGGACCTTTATGTGTTTGCAACGCCATATAGGGTGACATGGGATTACTATTTCTCTGCGAGAGAGCATACTTTGAAATTTGAATCGTGGGAAGAAGATGGGGAGATGGAATATGTATGCATCTGATTTATCCAATATTTGGGGTTGAATCTTGTGATGTAAGACTTTTATTGAATAAGCATTATGTTTTCTGTTGATTATTTACCAGGTGAAGCAGCATGGGGTTTCAGTATTTCTCATGCCATCGGGAATGCTTGGAACCTTACTTTCTTTGATTGATGTGTTACCTTTATTCTCTAACACTGCATGGGGTCAGAGTGCAAACTTGGCTTTCCTTACAAAGCACATGGGTGCAAAATTCGAGAAACGTCCTCAGCCTTGGGTTACTACCATTAATCCAGAAGAAGTTCATTCTGGCGATTTTCTGGCTGTGTCTAAGATTCGTGGACGGTGGGGTGGGTTTGAGACGTTGGAGAAATGGGTGACTGGTGCATTTGCTGGTCACACTGCAGTTTGTTTAAAGGATGAGATGGGAAACCTCTGGGTTGGTGAATCAGGTCATGAAAATGAAAATGTATGTTTAAAACTATACTGCATGATTTTAAGATGTTTGAGTAGAAAGTGTTCTATGGTTTTTGTAAAACAGTACCTTATTCTCCTTCGGCTTTGTTTTTGTTTTCCCTCTCATCCATTTCATCGTTTTGATATCGAGCTTATGAGATTCTTGACTTTTGCTTGCCTTTTCAATCATGTTTTCTTTGCTGTGAGTTTATAGGGTGAAGAGATTATTGTGGTAATTCCATGGGATGAGTGGTGGGAATTGTCGCTAAAAGATGGTTCTAATCCTCAAATAGCATTACTTCCTCTACATCCGGACGTTCGTGCAAAGTTCAACTCCACTGCAGCTTGGGAATATGCACGAAGCATGTCAGGCAAGCCATATGGTTACCATAACATGATATTTAGTTGGATTGATACAATAACCGACAACTATCCGCCACCTCTTGATGCTCACTTGGTATGATTCTCCTTCAATGACCCTCAAGTAAACATTGTAACTTGATGTCTGAAATGAACCAATACAGTCGTGTAACTATGATTTTATGCAGACCCTTTTTTTTTCTCCTTTATAAAAAGCAAGAATGTATTACTGTTCATGACTCATGCAGAATTTATGTAATATGCTAAAGTGCTGATTCTGGTTTCAGGTCATTTCTGTCATGTCTATGTGGACTCGGGTGCAGCCAGCATATGCTGCAAATATGTGGAATGAAGCTTTAAATAAACGGCTGGGGACTGAGGTACTTGCGCTGATTCTTTGAAGAGATTGATCCACTAGTATCTAATATTTTTATTTATTTGAATCCATAATCCTAAGTGAATTACTAATCTTGCTCAGCAACTACCATAAATCATAATGAACTAAGTCAATGGTTAGAGAACAGAAAATTGTTAGTTGTTTTTCTTTTTGATTAGTAAGTAATTTTTTCCTGTTTTCTTACAGGATTTGGACTTGTATGGAATTTTACAAGAAACTGAAAGGCGTGGCATGCCCTTTGATGAATTACTTACCATTCCAGAGCAAGATGAATGGATATACAGTGACGGGCAATCAACAACATGCGTGGCTTTTATCCTTGCAATGTACAAAGAGGCTGGAGTTTTTGGTCCCATCTCCAGCTCTGTTCAAGTCACTGAATTTACAGTAAGTTATCCATCTTTGCTTCTATGTCCTGACTCCATCACGTTCTTCTTTTAAACCTTTCTCTGACATGCTATCACTATGCTTAGATTCGTGATGCATATATGCTTAAAATCTTTGAGAACAATCAAACACGCATGCCTAGCTGGTGCAGCAATAAGGGTGGTGAGCTTCCATTCTGCCAGATTCTTGGTGAATACTGGATGGAATTGCCCGGCTACAACAGCTTGGAGCCTTACGCTAAAATGAACGAGAACTGTCCGTCTTTACCACCAACGTACGACAGGCCTGTCAAATGTTGATTTAGATACAATTCATGTGTTTGTGCTGTTGTGTTGCCGTCCAGATGCAAGTGTATGCAACCCTTCAAGCTTTGTAATAGTCATAATCTTTTATCATAGAATACATGCGCAGGCTACGTGATTAGAGCAGCTATTCAGCATCTGCACTCTGTACATAATTTATTGCTCCAGTAATGTGAACGCATATTTATATTCATGAAATTAAATATTTATGAATAATTCATTTCAAAGTGCGCGACTTGATTTATCTTCGAGTTTGTTTCGTTGTTCATAGGGACGTCGAGATCTTTTCGTTGGACGAAATTACTATTCATTGTTTGACGTCGTACATGGATTATTATTAGACTTGTAGCCTTGTGATATTGGAATTGTGACAGTTTCTACCTGTACAAAATTTTTGTTCTTTTTTTTTGTGACGGAGGTTTAATCTTATTCCGGCAAATTCGGTAAGTTTCGCACCTGGAACGCCAAACTCATCTGGAATGCTAGAATGCCAGGTAAGCCGCCTTTAACATTTGGGTAGGTTACGAACTCAAATTTTTGTTTCTTGAAATGGATAAATAATGGAATATTCATATGCAAATTTAGCTTGGAATTGTGAAATAAGTTACGGTAGTTGATGGTTATAGTGTTTACATACGAGAATGTAGGGCGCAGGTACATGATTCAGATCCTAGATTTTGCACCTCTTGAATATGTTAAACATATACCATGAGATCAAATTTCTCCGTCCCAGAGCTCCTCCATGGTCTTGAAAGGTCCAAACTCCGAGATGTAATCTTCTCCACAGCATCCTCTACTCTCTGGAATCTCACTGATCCTCTTGGTTTCTTCCTCAGTTAGTTCCCAGTTGAATATGTCAAGATTCTCTTTCATCCTTTCCCGGTTGAAACTCTTCACCACCACACACACACCTTGCTCATATGCCCACCTCAGACATATCTGTTTAATTCATTCACAGAGTTCATCAATCCACCATCCAAATGCATTAAAACCTGGACGCAAATGTTATATAGATAATGATACTTGCAACTTGGTCCGACACCAATTGCGTTCTAATCTAATGGTACTGAAATCGACATATAATCTAATGATACTGAAATCGAACCCCAGGTTGGTGAAATTTATTTGGTAAAAGTGAAATTAGGAGTACCTGAGCAACAGTTTTTCCTTTAGCATTGGCAATTTCATTGAGAACTTCATTTTCCATAACCCTATTGCTGCCCCACATGGTTCCTCTAGCTCCAAGTGCAGCATAAGCAGTATTAATTATCCCATTAGACTTACAAAAGTCTGTTAATTTCTTCTGCTGCCACAGCGGGTTTATCTCTACCTTTACAAATATAGATCTTAATCATATTATTCACCATTGTTACTCAACATAAAAGAAAATTTTGGTCATTAAAGAAAATTTTGGTCATTCGGCAATAAGGAAAACTTACTTGGTTAACAACAGGAGGGATCTTTGCAATGGCAAGGAGATCTGCTAGCTTCTTACAGGAGAAATTGCTGACACCAATAGCTTTCGTGAGACCAAAATTCTGACATTCTTCCATGGCTGCCCATACTCCCTGAAAATCCATTGGTTGAAAATCTTCCTTCTTTATTGGGTATTCATATGTCCCTGGTCTAGAGCTCACGGGCCAATGAATCAAATAAAGATCAAGATACTCCAGTTGAAGATTCCTGCATTAAATTCAATTCCTGATCATGAAGCAAGTTCTGATAGTTCATACTGATGGGTTTTGTGTAGATTTTTTTTTATAAAAAAAATCAAAAAAAAAGAAACAAAGAAGGATTTGGTTTACCTTAGACTCTTTTGAAGGGCTGGAAAAACAAGATCACTGTGAGCATCACTGCACCATAACTTGGAGGTGATGAAAAGCTCTTCTCTAGATTTGATGATGCCTCGAGAAATCGCTTCTTCAATGGCCTCGCCAAGTGGTTCCTCTGTTAGGTACAGTGTGGCTGTGTCAAAATGCCTATAACCAAGCTCAATCGCTTGAAGAACTGCTGATTTTGTCTCATCTGATCCCACCAGAGGCGAAGTTGCTGTCCCCAAACCCAATAACGGCATTTCCCTGGAACTAGAGCTTAAAGGGACTTCTGGAATACATCCCACACAACTTCCTTCCATCTCTCCTGCTGAAAGTTTGGATCTTTGAAGATGACGAGATGATAAAGTTTCAATCTTTCACTTACTAAACATCATCTTGTTCATATTTAAGCATCAAAGGAAGAATTGATATTCCCTGTGTTTGCAATTTTCTCTGATACTAAAAGTTTAACCCCTTCTGTTTTATCAATGTCAAAACTAACATTCAGAGCATTCTTTTTTCCTTTTAAGATAGACCTTGTAAATAGGATGTGTGGTTATGATGTTTTGACTGGGGAAGAGGTACAGTTCCCGACATGATCGCTTCGCCATTGCTACTTTTGCTAAATTTAGCAGTTTTGGATCCAAAGTTTCAGGCTTTCTTTAGTGCCCATTTACTGCCATTACAAATCTGCCACACAATTGCTTTACTTGCTTCTGTGTTTTTATTATTTTGCCTCTGGGTCTCACCAAATTGCTTGGGTCATTCCAGAAAAATAATGTTTGTGAATTAGATGGTGATGATTGACAAAGTCAACCTTTTCTTTTTGCTGTAAATGTTGAATAAGTAGCTCAATTCATTGACGTGGCCACTAATTTTTTTTCATAATCGGCTTCATTATTAATTTTCCAGTATGCATTTGTAGACTTCTTTATTTTCCAGCTTTGAAAATTAATTTTATCATGCTGCGAAACTGTCTTACTTGACTGGGCAAAGATAAAGCAGAAAATTAATATTATATATTTTTGCTGCCAATAACTATGATCAGAACCTGCGTCATATGCTGGTGTTGTTCCTATTCATTTACTTTTAGAATTATATTAATAAACAATGCCGTATGAGACTCTCTTTAATTTGTTTTGTTAATGTATTTCAAGCTACTTCTTTCCTGACAAAAAAAAGAAGAAGAAGAAGAGCTACTTGGTTCTTGATTCTTAATTAAGCCGTCTTTAAAGTGATTATAAACACATGTTTGTTAGTGATATCGTACTATAATATACAATATAAAGTAGAGCAATAAAAAATTCAATTAGAAGCTATTTTGGTGGGGTTTCGACAATCATACTTTATGTACTCCTCTAGAAACTTTCATACAAAAGATTTCCATAAAATTCTTTAAAAGGTCCGTTCAATATGAACCAAATCGACCAATTCAAGTTTTGGTGAGACCCAATTTTTTGTCAAAATTAGGGGTGCAAATGCGAGAGCGGTTCAAAGCTTGGCTTGAGAAAAACTCGTTCGAGTTTGGCTTGTTAATAAATAAGCCTGTTCAGGAACAAAATATTAAGCTTGTTTTCGTAGATGAGCCAAGCTGAAACAAGTCAAAGCTCGTGAACAGGCTCGACAATGCATTTGTGAGAAGGCTTGTCTATGTAGCTTGTGAACAAGCTTGTTTATTTATTCATGAATAAGCTTAATAAATTAGCTCATGAACATACTCGATTAAGACTAGTGTAAAAACTCGAATTGGAACTCATTTACATAAGAATATACCTATATATACTAAATATTATATATCTTTTATTATACTTTTTTATAATTAATATGTAATATAACACAAACAATTTTTATTTGTTATGTTGTATTATATGTAAGTAATTTCAAGTTTTATAATTTAACAATTTATTTGGCACATACAATTTGACAAATCAACTTAGAAAAAATTGTTCACTAATATAGTTTTTATGAATTACAATCCAATATGAAAAAATTTGTACAATATAATTTAGAGCCAATTTTTCAACGATTTAGACTTACAATATAATTTTAGTTCATATATAATATAATTATTTGTTGGTTCATATAATTTTGGACTTGCAAAAAAATATATTTTGGTTCATATATAATGTAATTTGTAAAATATTTTCATGTTAAGATGTGTGAACAACAAATTATTTATATAAGTGCACAAAACTTGAATAATTTAACAATTTATTTAGCAAAAAATAACATGTTATACCAAAATATCTGATTTTTCCAGAAGGTGTACAATGGTGTACACAAGTGTACAAAAATGAGTTCACAATTTTTTTAATAAGTTGATTTAATGAATTTTCATATTGTATACCTTTGTACACCTAAATTTCATGTTGTGTACACTTTTGTACACCTAATTTTCATGTAGTGTACACCTAAATTTCATATTATGTACACTTTTGTACACCTAAATTTTATATAGTGTACACTTTTTTACACCTAAATTTCATATTGTGTACACCTTTGTATACCTAAATTTCATGTTGTACACACCTAAAGTTCATGTTGAAATTTAGGCATATAAAGGTGTATATTACACGAAATTTAGGTGTAAAAAAGTGTAAACAACATGAACTTTAAGTGTACAAAAGTGTACACAATATGTTGTATCCTAAACTCCATATCCTTAACTCATAAACTTTTTATAATTTATAATATATTATAGTCTATATCCTAAACTATATATCTTATATATTATACCTTAAACTCTCTACTACACCATAAACTCTATATCCTAAACTTCAAACACTAAACTAGTATACACTAACTGTTATTAAGTAACATACACACTAATTGTTATTATTTCTTGAATGACATTAAATAGTTTAATATACAGATGCTATTATTTCTTGAATATTAGTTGAATTATTATTATTAGTTAACCACTTAAATTTTTAAATTACAGCTATAAAAATCTTTCAATTTTTATAAACTATATTTTTTTATATATATTAGAGTTTTTGATCATTTAAAAAAACATTGAACTCCCATCCCATTTTTACTTATTATTTCTAAAAATATTTACATTTATAATGTCAAAACTACAAAGTTTTTAAGATTTTAAGCTAAAACTACGTAGTTTTGACTCAAAACTAAACTCTCATCCCATTTTGAATTCCCAATTCTAACTTAGATACTCTCAAACCCTAAATCTCACTCACTCTTGTCTCTCGCCACTGTCTCTCTCACTGCCTGCTATCTCTGGCAATCTCACTTACCCTCGCTGTTGACTGCCTCTCTCAATATCACTCACTCTTACAGCCTACTACCTCTCTCAATCTCGCCCCACTCTCTATTAATTGTCGGCACTCACTCTATCACCGTGGCACTTTCTCTTACTTGGTTGCTCTCTCTCGTCGTTGTCGTAAAGTAGTGCTTATATACCAAAGCTCTCTCACCGTCGTCGAGCTCTAAATCTTTTGGATTTATTTGCCTATGAGTTGAGTTTCTTTTTGTTTAATTTTACACTCTAAAGCTTTTGGATTTAATTGTTTGTTCTAATTTTTCATCTTATAAAATTGATGTGTATACGTAGATTATTGTTCGACGCTTGAACGAGATCAATCGTATGGTTACTGGAGAGCTTATTTCTTGCTCAAAGATTTTGCAGTAAGTTGCTTTTTTTGTTGCTCTCCTATTCTTTGTATTTGTCAATATTGTATAAATGTTTTAATGCTTTTAAGTTTTAATATTGTTTTGTAGACCACTTCTACTAAGGATGAAGTTGTTGAATATTCACTTTCTTGAATTGTTAAGATGAAATATAATTTTTTCAATTTAAAGATTATCATATTTTGAAAGGACCCTTATCAAGATTGTCGTGTTGAAAGAATATTTTGGTGTTTTGAAAGAACATTTTGATGTTGTTTACTTAGATGATTTTGGCTTGTTTTGTGGATCATTATATGTATCATGTATGCATGAAAAAATATTGTGGTGTTTTTATTGTTGAATGTTGTGGTGTTTTTGTTGTTGTTGAATTGAATGTGTTCTTATTATAAGAATACATTTTCCCTGTTTTAGAGAATTGAGCCAAATGATGGTTAATTAATAAAATATATAAAATTTCTTGGATAAACATGACTATATATTGGATATCAAAAGGTGTTATCAAAGGGTTAAAAAGAACAAGTTTGAAAATGATTGGGCAGTTTTATATGCTTAGATGTCGACTTTCTAAACGAGTCGAACCGGGCTTAATAATGAGTTATCGAACGAGTCGAGCCGAGCCGAGCCGAGCTTGATAACAAGTTGTGAAACGAGTAGAACTGAGCTTGATATTGAGTTGTCAAAAAAACTGAGTATAACGAGCTAAGTTCGCGAACAGTGAAAATGAGCTTTTAGGAGACCGAGTTTGAGCAGCTCGCGAACAATAATTGAACAAAACAAGCCAAGTACGAATAAAAAAAAAGCTCATGTCGAGTTCAAGCTCAAGGGTACTTCAGCCGAGCAAAGCTTGAGCACTAAGAATTTGAGTTCGGCTCGGCTCGATTGCAATCCTAATCAAAATCAGTTTATGGTCATGTTTGGTTCCATATGTAAACAATTGCCATTTTTGGTTCCGACTTGATGTTTGGGTACTTAAGTTGGAAGTTTGTCAGTTTAGAAATTTCCTAAGGTTCTAAAATTTAGCAGATTAAAGAATTTGATTAGTAAAAAACTAAATCCTTTATTAACTACGTGCGGGCTTTTGAGAGCAACTCAAATGGTGGTTGTGTACACATTATTTTGAAAATCTCAAGTTCAACCGTTTATAACAAAAAAAAACGATGTATGTTGAAAAATTAGCCGGGGACGCCTTGGATATCTGTGAACCACCGCTTCCTTCCTGAATGTGTAAATAATTCAAACCACAAGCCGCCAAGAACCTTCTTTGGAGTTGGACCAATAATCCCACATGCCACTTGTCAGGTAATTGTGCCTAAATTTTACAAAAAAACTGACCAATAACAGAAGCCGTTCAACCACCAAGTTTGACGTCACCATCAATCATCAAGTTGCCAACTTTTCCATTTGCACTTTCCCCAGCCCGAAACGACATCGTTTCCTCCCCCACGCTAAAAATACAGAACAACAGTCCTGTTCAGTCTTTGACAACGTCGTCTCCCAACACACAAGTTTTGTTTCACATGGAAATTCAACAAAGTCTTCCCTTCCTTGTTGTTGCCAATGCCGGCTTACCAATATAATCACCCAAACACCACCTTGAAACTACTTTCCAACAACCCAACTCAACTCTTCTCTTCTTAATTTCTTTCCAAACCTTAAACTAACAAACATGCCTCGACCCTTGTCCCTTTATTTTCTGGCAATAGCTTCTCTGTTATCAATTTCATTTCCTTCTCCAACTTATGCAAGATTTTTCCCAAACGTATCTTCCATACCGCCGGAGTTGGTGCCGCCTAACGTTACTGCCCCTTGGGACGCCTTCCGTAACCTCTCCGGCTGCGGCGCTGGCGACAGGCTCCACGGCTTGGCTAACCTCAAGACGTACTTCCGTTACTTCGGCTACATTCCCGTCTCCGTCCCTGCAAATTTCTCCGATGATTTCGATGATGAACTTGAATCAGCTATTAAAACCTATCAGAAGAATTTTAATCTCAACGTCACTGGCCTACTCGATGATCCGACTCTGAATCAGATTGTACGGCCGCGATGCGGCAACGCCGACATAGTCAACGGGACAACGACTATGAATTCTGGCAAAACGACGTCGATGTTTCACACCGTGGCTCATTATTCCTTTTTCCCCGGAAATCCCCGGTGGCCGTCAGGCAGGACGGACCTGACGTACGCGTTCCTGCCGGACAACCAATTGACCGCGGAGGTGAAGAGCGTGTTCGCAAGAGCGTTCCAGCGCTGGTCAGAGGTGATACCGTTAACTTTCACGGAGACCGACTCCTACGATGCCGCCGACATCAAGGTGGGGTTCTACAACGGCGACCACGGTGACGGTGAGCCGTTCGACGGCGTTTTGGGTACACTAGCCCATGCTTTCTCACCGCCAAGCGGGAGGTTCCACCTGGACGGGGCGGAGGACTGGGTGGTGAGCGGCGACGCAAGCAGTTCGACGCTGCCGTCAGCGGTGGACTTGGAATCGGTTGCCGTTCACGAGATTGGGCATTTGTTGGGGTTAGGGCACTCGTCGGTGGAAGAAGCCATCATGTATCCGACGATTTCTTCAAGAAGTAAAAAGGTCGTGTTGGCCGCAGACGACATTGAAGGGATTCAGTATTTGTACGGCTCGAACCCAAATTACAATGGCTCTTCCACCACTGAGGTTCAGCAGAGAGATACCAGTGGGTCCTACCGTCTTGAGTGGGCCCCCCTTCACCTGGTTTTGGCCGTCGTCTTATTTGTTCAATTGCTATTTTAGATTTTTTTTCATTATTTGACATATTATAGGGTACATTTTGATTCATGTACGCTTGGTGTATATAGTAGACAACACGGTTTTCTGTTAATAATACAGTGACTTTTATTCTCATTTCCGCCCCTGATTTGCAACGAAAAAAATAAAAAAAAAAATATTTTTTTAGTTCATAATCAATAGAAAAATACAATTTTCTTCATTTTTTAGGGGATTCAATATGTAGACAAGTTTACTGAATATATTACAAAATAATATTCATTTCAAATTTCTTATTTTTCTTATTCCAGGGTGTCAACTTAGTTGGGATGTTCAGTTGTATTATTTGATTTTCGACCCCGAACTTTTACTAGAAAATATTCCTTTTCTTTCCAAAAAAAAGGCTAAATAGTTACACTTTTAAACAACCTAGGTGATTTTACAACCAACTTAGAATTTGATTAGTTCAACTATCTGGGAAGTTAATTTTCAGGAAATTATTTCTCAAGAAGTAACTTACAAATGTGATTGGTTGTTACATTAAATTCTCAGGAAGTATAACTTATTATATTTGGTTAAAAATTGTACTTCCTTAAAATTTGGTTGAAAAAAATCAATAATACTCTTATTATTATTTGATTTAAATTAATCATACGAGAAAAATTAAAAAAATATTTATTTTTATTATATAAAATATATCTCACATGAGAAATAAAACTATGGTTAATATTTATATAATAAAGACTATTTTTTGTAAAATTTGATAAAAATAATTTTTTATTAAATAAAAATATTTTTATGTATAATATATTTTGAAAATATAAAATATTTTTTGTAATTTTTATAAAAATTGATTGATATAAAATAATTAAAATTTTATTTATGAAATGATTCATAAATTTTAGTAATAAATAGAAATTTGT
>CAODLS012045313.1:0-31260 GCA_948243855.1 Flueggea neowawraea
AAAAAAATTAACAAACCAAATTCTCGTGCTCTTCCTATATTTTTCCCAAATCAGTAGTAAGGGCAACTACAACATCAATGACCAACATAATCAAAATTAACTACTTTTAAGCACCATAAACTGATTTGTCCTTCATCTCCCCTTCTATATCCCTTTTTATCTCTATATGAATTTCTCTCCCCTTTTCTAAATCTTAAAAAGCATGCCACATACTCTCAAAAAATAAGACCAAACAAAACCCTCCCACACATACCCAAACAAAATCTTCTTCTTTTTCTTCTTCTTCTTCTTCTTCTTCTTCTTCTTCTTCTTCTTCTTCTTCTTCTTCTTCTTCTTCTTCTTCTTCTTCTTCTTCTTCTTCTTCTTCTTCTTCTTCTTCTTCTACTTCTTCTTCTTCTTCATCTTCTTCTTCATCAACTTCTTATTCTTCATCTACTACTTAAAACTACTAATAATAAAATTATTAATAAAAAGTAGATGAAAAAAGAAGAGGAAGAAAAAGAAGAAGAAGAAGAAGAAGAAGAAGAAGAAGAAGAAGAAGAAGAAGAAGAAGAAGAAGAAGAAGAAGAAGAAGAAGAAGAGGAAGAAGAAGAGGAAGAAGAAGAGGAAGAAGAAGAAGAAGAAGAAGAAGAGGAAGAAGAAGAGGAAGAAGAAGAAGAAGAGGAAGAAAAGGAGAAGGAAGAAGAAGAGGAGAAAGAAGAAAAAGAGGAAGAAGAAAAAGAGGAATAAGAAGAAGAAGAAGAAGAAGCGAAAGTTTTGAGACTAGTGCGAATGCATCTAGAAACGAACTTCTCCTATTACATCAGACAATCCATATAGCCAAGTTTACTAGCCCGTCTTGACATACTTGGTCGAATCAATCATGACCATTAACGGCAAGATAAATTAGCCAAACTCAACTACATGTTTTGAATGTGTTAAGGGTTCTAAGGGTATTTATTACCGAGAATCACATGTTCACGACATGATTTCACACTAGAAAAAATGAGATCATTTATCAATCTTTTTTATCCCTATGATCGTGTATATAGTCCACATGGTATTATCATGAGTTGTGGTGTTCTCTAATTCCCTTAGATGAGATCATATTTATACAATATTATCAACACCACACAGAAGCTTCGATTATGATGCATATCACCATCTAACCTTAATCCACATCTTAACAAGGTTACTTCTGACTTTAAGATAGAATATGCTAAAAATCATTATATTTTAGCATATGATCATTTGATGATCGGAGTAGGAATTTATATTATGGCGTATGTCTCTTTTCATACAAATTTTTCTTGCCTTTTTACAATGAGCTCATAACTGTAAAATGCAAGACGACTTATTGATTATGAATGCGCTCTAGATCTCTCTCAACGTTCAAAATCAACATCATCTTAGTTTTCCCCCCAATAAACTAGGAATACTAAGGTAAACACCTGTGTGAATGGGTTACTTCTCTATCCAACATACTTTTCACACTCAACGCTACAACAACTATCAATATTTTTGCTCGTGTATTGTTCATGATAATCTATTAAAGATCATATGCTAAGAGATTACACACTTCATGTGTCATGCGGGTCTTAAAGAACTTATTCCTTATAGGCTTTTATTAACGGATCTTACAATCATGTCTCATATCAACTTACATTTGAAGTTCACTTCTTATTGCGAAACTTGTACTTAAATTTACTTGTCCTTGTGCAACCAAGTCCTTTACCAAATGATACTTGATCTCAATTTGCTTAGATTTATAATAAATCTTCTAGATCCTTAAGCAATCATGGTCAATTGTCACTTAAAGACTATTGTTGGCTCTTTAAATGGTTAGTACTAAGTGGATCTTTCCACTATATAGTCAACCTTCCTACTACATTGCATCTTATGAAGTTATGGTCTCAATGTCTCTTGTCGCACACTTATATGTGTTCCTCACTATTACGTGGAGTGATTTTTCTGCCAAGCAAGAACACATAACTAGATATGGACTTTCTTATAGTCCACATCATTATGTGGAGTAGCAACTGTGTCTTATTTTATTACAAACTTTTATAATAACACAGTGCCTTGTAGTGCCTCTAAAGTATTCAACTATCTCGTTCACTGCGTTCCAACAACTTTCTTACATGTTGGATCAATATTTGCTAGTTAACTTAATTGCATAGCAAACTATAAGCATTATACACACCTAGGAATTTACTATATAAGACATGGTCTTGTAATCAACACATGTACTCTATATTACAAAAATATTCACATGATATTTGTTTGAAGAACATTACTTACACGTTCTTCCTTTCACATAAGTTTGTAGACACATGCATTTACTAAGAGACTTGTTCTTAATCAATGAGCATCTATGAGTTATATATTTCTGCATTTTTGAAGCATTCAAGTACTTTGTTGATCCATCGCACTTGAAGAAGGACAACAATCCACTCGAACGATCTCTTAGAGTTTGACTCCAAGGTCAACCCATATGATATATCTCAAAGTTGGATTACGGCCAAACTTTGGAATCATTCAAGTATGCTAGACCATTTCTAGCTACAAATGTGATGTACACACAATGTTAGAATGACAAGATTTACCTTGGAATACACGGTATTATCATAACAGATATGAATGTACCATTCTTTTAAAGAAAGTCTAAGGTCATACTCATACATTGGACAATAAAACTATCATGTTAAACCATATAGGTCTCTTCTCTAAATTCTCTATTGAGAAAATAATTCTCTACATCCATTGATGTAGGTTGAGGTATAAACTAGCCCAAATGTGAAAGTGAAAATCTTTCAACAAGATGGATTTTTCCAATCTCGTTAACTAAATATCCCCTTAGTGATTATCGATGTCTTACTCGATCTATCGTTCACGTATCCACTTATCTCCAATGGATACTCGCCATTTGAGTTGATGAACAAGTACTCAATCGTGGTTCAATCTCTCAAATGTCATTTGCATTTTCATTGCTTTAATCCATACGATTTTTACTGGGTGAGTGAACCTATAACATACTCGCAGGTTCATACTTGACTTGTGGGATTACTAAAAAGATCACGATCGATTCATTTATTGAAAAATTATCGTCGTGATACTTTATTCCTTTTAGATCTATGCATTTTCAAAATGCTCCTACTGGGTTCAAGCTCCATATAGAAATTTCCACTAGAATCAAGTTCCTTACTCCCACTTGAAAATAGGAATCTTTCTCCCACTAAAGTCAGGATCAGGAACATGCCCATATGCTTGCATTAAATGAGATAAAAGTTGAATCGCTACAAGGCTTATCGATGCATCACTTTCTCCGAAAGTGATAACAATCACTCAGACCGATCTCTTAAGATTTTTAAACCCCAATGATGTAATTTACTAATTTACATAACCCAATTTTCTTCCTCATCCCTCATCCTTATTCTCCTCAAGAATTCTCCCACTCGGATAGAGTGATCCTGAGGGTCTTAGTTCCTGAGTCTCAAAGAAAGTAAAATCATTTTCACTTTATCCCAATTAAGAAATCTATTCATTAAGAATGTGATCTCATATAACTCGTTACTATGTCATTTTTCATTGTCTCACAAAGAAAGTATCATTTTCATATAGCTAGGTTTCTAAAACCTTAGCCTCTTCGTTGTTATTAACAAAGGAATCGTGGACATTTGCGATACATCTCTTGACTTCAAGTGGTTCGGTCATGCACTCGACCAATTCACAACCCATGAGATGTATAAGTAATGAACTTAGAGGGCATATTGATTTTAAACATCGTGGTCATTGCCATCGTAGTTGTAACAATATTAAGGAGAGTTTCTCCTCTCTGCTATGCAGATTATTCGCAGAGTGTAAGAATGAACAACTTATGTTCCATTCTCTTTTATCACAAAAAGCTTTGATCTTATCATACGTTCACGATCTTAGTTGATCCACAAAACTTTAATTGATTCTCATCTTGACTTGCAAGAACTAAGAACTAACTTGACCATTCTTACTTATGAGAAATCAAATAGATATTATTGTGCCTTCCACAACCATATATACAAGAGTGATGAAGCCGTAGGCCTTAGCCTTGTGTTCTCATAATTCTGACGTCAAATATCAAAAAATGGATTCACAACAAATGGTAATTTAGCTTGAAATGCCTTTTGAAATGGGTTTCTCTAGTTTTCCCTCTTCATGATGCTCTCAAATTAGACAAATTGGACTTACACAATTGCCTAATACTCTCACTTGTGCTAATCGACATACTCGATTTTGCCAATGTGGTTGAGTTGCGTGTATTAACTTCACTTAATCCCTCATGACTATATGAAGTAGCAATGAATGAAAACTAAGACTTTCAATAGTCAGGTTATTTACCTTAACTAAGAAACGACTTTTAATGCCAAAGTAGTCCTCCACTCAAACACGATCTAACAAATACCGTTATTGTATAACACAAATTGAAGGCAAACATTAACATAGACATGACAGAATCTAATTCAAGAAAAGGTTAGGTTTTTGCACAAAACTAATTCGCTTATGCCAAATCCTTAAACTCACACTTTCGAATTGTTCCTTGCATGCTCAACTTGTTCCTCCTTATTCAAAAATTCGTGCTTGCTCAAATACCAATGAAGGAATCTATATAGGTTTGATTTACTAACCTCGATTCCAGCAGAAGACAGCAGCGGAATAAGACTAGATCCGATGTTGGTCTCACAAGCAAACCATGATCGAGTTGTTGACGGGAGTGCTCGACTGTTTCACAGTCTAGATACCTCACTCGATCTGTGCAGGACTCAGTGGGGCGGAAGATCCATGAAGAGGCATTGGCCTCTCTCTCTCTCTCTCTCTCTCTGAGAGGATTTGTGTGTGTGTGTGTGTGTGTTCGTTGGAATGAAATGCAAGAAGACGAAAGTCTTCTTATATAAGCCACCAAATGAGCTTATGAGCTCATCTAATTTCTAAATTAATTGGACTTACCAATTCATCTCGGTTTATGGTCTCGGTTCATACCTTGATCAATCGGGTTCGATTCACCTGTTATGAGCAGACCATTTTTTCCAACAGAAGTATAGTATTTATAATGTTTGAATTTGTAAATTACAATTTAGTAAATTCGATTGGTACAGTTAAAATAAATTTTATCCAGCCACTTTTCGTGTGACTATGATACTTTAATATAATTTATTTATTATTTATTACTGTTTATAAAAAATCGAACCAAATGAATTATATTGATTTTAACTTGTGTTGTTTAAATGAGGAATTTTGAAAATCCAATCAAACTGTATGTATCTCAAATCCGTCGAAATTTAACCTGTAGAAAAACAAATATGAAAAAGAACTACGTTTTATGCTTATACGAGTTTTTAGCGTGTTAGGACTTAACAACAATTCTCTTCACGTGTTAAACAAACTGTGCTTTTAAAATTTTAATTTATATATGTGAGAGCATCATCAACATTCTCTTAATTTAGAGAGGGTAAATATATTATTTAATTTATATTTATTTTATTATTTATCTTGAAATATGAGATTGCTCTACTTTTTTTTTTCAACGATTAATATTTTATTGTCAAATTCAAAAATAGAGAAATGAGTGAAATTACATGAGCACAACTTCACTCATCTCTATATTTTTGTATTTAAGCGATAAATTATTAATTATTAAGGTAAAAAAATAGATCGATTCTAAATTTTAAAATAAATAATAAAATTAAATTAAATTAAATAATATATTTTTACTCTCTAAATTAAAGAGCCGGTTAAGGATGCTCTGACAAAACGAGTATGATTGCAAAAGTTCTCCATGAAGATTTTTGTGTTACTTTTCCTTCCACGATTTCAAATTTTTTATATCAACAAACCTGGAGGGTGATATGATATGATTGAGTACGTGTTTATCACTATTTTACTCTTATTAATTAATGATGACCATATCATTGAGATTAGTTATAATTCAATAAAATAAATCTGATCAAATCATGTGAAGGATAGTTCATAAAAATTGAAGGTATACCAATTTATAAATTAACTACTAGTATTCACATTCAGTTAGGTGAAATTATATTAATATTAAGTTTTTTATATGCTTAATGTGGGCAGTGTATCTCCTACCTCTGTGTGGACCAACTTAAAGACAATTCCACAATAATGAGCTGCACATTCATTTTAATCTAATTCAAACCATTTGTATATCCAAATTAAGCAAGTTTTGACCAACTCCCAGGAAGGATTAACAACCCAATTAGGAGGACAAACACCCCTTTTAGTCCAACTTGATATACTAGCAAGACGATTATTTCAGAATTAATTACACTAACTTTTTTTGTGTAATCTTCCTCTCCCTTCTATCTCTATTTAACTATATATATTTATATAGATAGAGGAATGTGTTCATAATTTTATCTTGACCTTTACTTGATTGATAGAGTTAAATTAATTTAATTTTTAATTCAATTTTCCCCCTTTTTTATATTACACCGTAATCCTTCGAACAAATGATTTCCACGCCCATATAAAACGTGCTTTTTTATGTGATTTTGATAAAAATATATCATCAATAGAAATTTTATACATTATATTTTTTTTTTGGAAAAATTATGAAAGCCGGCACTCCTAAAATAAAATTTGAACACAAACCTAATCTCCACTAAACGTTTCAAGTATGCGGTCTAATGCCGACTCGACCCTCTAATTTCCACAAAAACTTTAAGCCGCCAAAACCTTTCCACGCCCGAAGTTTCTTATTTTTTGATGATAAACCGCCAAAATTCGAGATCATCATATTCCACTTGCAATATTTATCAACGAGAGAAAATCCCAATTGCATTTAGGGTTTTAGGCATATTTTAGCAATGATAGGTGGGATGAATTTAACCTTTACGTGATAAATTCTTCAACTACTTCTTTGGATAATGCTTGATACAAGTTTGAAGAAACATATGATAAATACTTTTTATATTGTATCTAAATATTCACATTTCTAGCAATTGACCAAATGATCTGAACCTTTGGCCGATTTAATTCATACTTTGGTACCATTTGGAGGAGCAATCGGACTATGAAATGCAAATGCTAACAATACTAGACTCACTCAATGACTAATTGAGTACTTCTTACATAAAACGATTTTTGCTTGTTGCATTAGCTTAGGTAATTTAGTAAGCAGCAGTGACAATTTAGGCACCGAGTCAATATAGTTTAGTTGATGTAGAAATTATGCCGTTCTTGTCTTTAAAAAAAATAAAACGATTTAAAATTGTAAGTTTTTTTTTGAAAGTATTTGTTAAAAAAAGTGGGTTCTTTATGACGGGTTGATTGGATCTAACCCAAATCGATCAGGACTTAGTTGTATGACTTATAGGTCTAACTCAATTTGAACAAGCTCTAGTTGAATAAGTGACAAAATTAGGCTCTACATAAATGTGTAGAAAAGCTAACGTGTCAACTATAAATACTTGACAAATAACCCTAATTAGGGTTTAAGCCTCTATAACATAACACAAAAAAGAACGTTTTCTCTCTGTACAGAGAGTGGAGGTTGTCGACCTCCTTAGAGGAAGAGAACTAGTTTCGTTCTTCTTCACTTGCTTGTGATCCTTGCATCCGTTAGGATCTTCGTGAGACACAAAGAGGGTAAAATTAGTTCATGTCGTTCTCGTCGTTAATAAAAGAAAGTGGTTTGCATGCAACGCTAGTATATAATTAGATCTGCTTCCGCTTATGTTTTGCTGCTCACATCGATATTAATAACTCAAATTGCTTGTTGTTTTTCAATTCGTTCAATTATTGATTTGTTGCATGTGATACTAACAATACCTAAAATTTTAAGTTTGAACTTTTAAATTTTAAATTTTTTGAACCATGTTTTACAACTCGCATAACCAGTAAAAACTAAAATTAAAGATACGAATAGACAATCAAATGCAAAATTTGGTAATGTCTTCCTGAAAATATGATTGTTGATAAAAAAAATGATTTAGCCAACATATATTATTCTTTTTTTCAATATTAACCAACATATATCAAATTCAAAAATATCAAGACAAAATATCCAGACTTACTTATCCAACATAGCCCGTCTTCCTGAAACTTTTGGACGACCTAAAGACCCAACACAAATTTCGACGGTCAGATCCATTTTCATACGGTGGACGGTAGGCTAGGATCGTCCAGACCACTATATGAACAAGAACAACCGTCCAAAAAATGTACTATAAAAACAATTATTACTTATTTAATTAATTTCAATTGTTTATTATTTATATCAATGTGGTACACTGCATATATTCATTTGATTAAATTAATTGTAAAATAATTTTTTTATAATATAATAATATAAAATATACAATATAAAAAATAAATTCATCCAATTGTTTTGATCAGAAATTCATCCAAATTAAATTACAGAATGTCTTATTTGGAGTGAATATTTTCTAATTTTCAAATTATCAGAGAAAAATTTTCTAATAAATTGTCTTTTTTAAAAAACAAATAGCAAATTATTCCAAAGCAGCCATTACAAGTGTAGCAGAGATTTTTTTTCTCGTTTTTTGGTGTTGTAATCTCTTAGTATGACGAAAATATCTTTAATTAGTGGAGTTTTTTCATGTGCTTAAGTTCGAGATGAGTTACGGTCTTTTTATTCATATGTTATTTATATCATTTTAAAGATAACGATTAATTTTAAACTAATTCGACAATTACAAAAACGACAACACATTAAAAAAAATTGTAAAACAATTCATTAGAAAATTGTTATGTTGCATATGCACAAAAAATAATTTTTTAATATATTAATATTTTTATAACCGTTAGATTAATTTTAAACTAATTTATATATTTTAAAAAATAAATAATATTAATCCAAAAAAACAATAGTCCAATCCCTTAAAGTCACCTTTTTAGTGGCTTATTTAATAAACTTACGATTATTCAAAAGAAAAAAACCTGACATAGAAAATAGAAACTGCCGTCCTATCTAAAGAATGAGTAACAAAATTAATCATAGATATATCTACCTGCAAATTCAACTATGATATTGGATTAGAGTTGTTAACAAGGAGACACAATCATAAGTCCCAACTGTAGCTAAAACTCAATCTCGACTGAATTGCGAAACAACAACTAAACAATCCGCCTCGACAATAAAATTGCTTCGATCTCTCTCTTTAATCCGACTTAAAGCTTCTCTAATAGCCACAAGCTCAAGGATATTTGGTGGAAGCTTCTGCCTAAAAGGCTTGGCTTGACAATTGACATAAGCAGCCTGTAATCTCGCACTATCTCGTACAACAACGCTTAGAGGGCTCTTATTAATCTAATCAAAATTGGTACCATCTAAATTCATCTTATACCAAGCAAATGGATGTTTTAACCACCTCTAAACTGCATTATTCCCCACGGCAGTAGAACCAGAACTAGAACCAAAATCAGATTGTTTTACCCAGGGACGGAAGGACACCAGGTACAGTGGGTGCCCGGGCCCCCACCGGCAACTAGCCGGAACCCCCTTATTAGGGTGTTCCTCCGTCCCCTTTATGTAAGGTGCCCCTACATCACTTACAGGTGAGAGAGGGGCACCATTAAACACTTGAAGGCTTGAACAAAGAGGAGGAGACGTGGAAGTGAAAAAGACGAGTGAGAAGAAGAACTGAAGAAGCCACAGAAAAAAAGAGAACTGAAGAAGACGACTTGTACGACAGTGTTTTTTGGGGGGGGGTTTGGAAAAAAAAAATCATCAACGAACGACAGGTCATTCTCTGTCGAATGACTTGTCGTTCGTTGAATTTTTTTAAAATCAAGAGGACTGAAACGCACAGCATCACTCACTCTCTCTTTCTTAGGCTCTCACTGTTTCACGCACTCTCTCTCTGACTCTGAGTCTTCTTTGAATCTCTCGTCTGTTTCACTCACTCAGTCACTTTCTGTTTGGTTCTTGGAGCAGCTTTACCACGGCCACCATTGTGACTTGTCGTCGCTGTTCACCACCTTTTCTCGCCGATAAGTCGACGCAGAAGCCTTCAACTCTTCTTTGCCTTTTTTCGTTTGATTTTGATATCAACTAAACTAAGTTAGGGTTTTGAAATTTGAAATTGTCTATGGTTAGGTTATGAAATGATGGTTTGGTTATGGTTTGTGAATTTGCACTGAGTTAGGTTATGGTTTGTTAATTTGCACTGAGTTTGTGGTTTGTAAATTTTAACTGTGTTGTTGAATTGAGAATAAAAATCACATCCATTTGCTTTGTCCTTGTTCTTTATTATATATTAGCGGTGTGCCCTAACCCAGAAAACTTCCTAGCTTCGTCCCTGATTTTACCATCGACAAAAATAACCCAACCCATTTGCTAAAACAGAGTGTGCATCACCTGCGTGTTGCATCCAAGTGACATTATTTCTGTTAGTCCACAAACACCAACAGACGGCCACAATCTCATGGCATCAAGACTTCTCAACAAAGCTTAAAATTTTCTCTAACTAGCTCACAAAATCCGTAACACCTCCTAGCAGCTTCAGCAGTCGTCTTAAGAAGAAGCTCTTTTCTTACTCAAGATGAGTTCTACCCTTCCAAGTTTGAATCTTCTTCCATACACGATTTTTTATGACTAACATCGACTGGCAGTCCTAAATAACTAGAGTGCTTACTATAACTTCTTTTACGTTCAACACCATCTAAATTTTAAAAGTTTAGTACGTAAACACTCTTGAACTTTTATACTTCCAGCATTTGACACCCTGAACTTCATGAATGATCATTTCCCCCTTTAAATTTTTTTTGTTTCGCAACAAGGACTTTGTAGCCTGATTTGATTTGGATTTCAAAGATTGTAATCAAGACTGTCAATTTCTAACATGATAACACGATTTTGTGAGACGACACAACACGATTGACACGAATTTAATTTCGGTAATGTTTATGTCTTGTATAATGATTTGTGATATATAAATGACATGACACGATTACAACACGATAACACGAATTGGCACCCCTTTTGTAATGCACTCGTCTGATGTGGCAAAAAATAAGATCCAAAATGTATAGAAACACCTGAGTGTATGTAAATGGTTTCTAAAAACCCCTTGGAACTTGTATGCTTCCACAATTTGATTCCTTAAATTTCACGAATGATCAATTTGCCTTTGAACTTTTTTTTTCACATGTAAGGACCTCAGTGATGGTGGGTTTTCGATTTTAGAATTTTTTGAGATTTAGGACTTATGATGGTAAATGTATTTTGTTAAGATGAGATCAATTTTATAAAGGGGGGTGGGGGTTAGGGGCTACCGGTAGTGGTGTACCCCTGCTGGGCGTGACCATGCAGGTAAATACTCAATGTCGTGGAATGTTGATTTGTTCGGCGGTGACCTAGGAAGACTCACCACAACATCTGCTAGGAGCCAGCAGCGAGGGTATACCCCACGGGGATATTGAGAATATACGGAGACTTACCGCGCAAACCAGGGAGACATTTGGTCTTGAACCTAGGTCGCACGTGCACGTGATAGAGCCCCTACCGTTGGACCACCTCCCAGCAGGTTAAGGGCAATGATAGTGGGATAATAGTGGTTGGTTTAAATATAGTTGATTCATGACTGGTCACCTACTATTTTAGAGATATGGTATTTTAATTGACATGAGTTAGGGTTTGTTTGCTTGAGATTACTATGGTTTGCAATCGCAAGCAAGGTTGAGCATTTATTGACTTGTGCAAGTAAATAATCTTATTCAATTTGTATATACTTGAGCAGAAAGAATTGAAGATGATTAAGGGAGACACTATTGAAGAAGATCTTGCTATTTAAAAAAAACCACTATTAAGTTAGTAATTTTACCTTGGACTCATGTGACTCTGTTTTTCATAATCCAAGTTATTACCCATGAATTTAAACCTAAAACTTGTCATGCAAGTCATTACTTATTGGGGATTTACATATACACGAACTCTTAAATAAGAATTTATTCATTCACAATGTCCAATTTTGAAATTTCAACCCATACTATCCAAAATTTTAAGCGTACGGTCCAACAAATAAAAATTACAAACGCACGAATTTGTTTATGTGTTGTTTATACGTTGTTTCATGTTTATATGTATAAACAAATATAAACATAAAAACAACATATAAACAAATCCGTGTGTTTGTAGTTTTTAATTCAAATATAAATATATATAAACAACATATACATAAATATAAATAAGAGTCTGTAAATTAAAAATTTATATCTATGAATTTGAAAATTACAACCGTATAGAAGAAATATTATAAAGTATATTTATAATAAACATACTCAGTCCGTACGGAACAAATTTTGCAAAGTTTTTATGGTGTATGATGTAATTATCACTTACTTATTTACTAGCTGAATTATCCTTCATAAGTCAATCCATATTAACATGCATATTGTTTTCTATTTGGTGCTTTAGAATTATTTGGTTGAATTATAGTTGTAGATCGTGTTTATGGTATATGAATCGTTTTTAGAAATGTAAGATTTAAAAAGGATAATAATCATATTTTTACTTTATGGATTGCATAATAATGAGTTTGGAAACAAAAGTTCTTGCCTTAAAATCCAAAAAATGGATTCTTAAACTGTTGTAGTTCTCTATATTTTAAATCTTTAGTTTCTTTATGATAAACTTTAGTGAACAAAAATTTGTAAGAAGATTATTACTTTGAAAGAGCTCATAACGTATTTGATGATTTGTTTGGATGAGAACTTGTTTTTGGAATGCATGCCCTTAATAAGGCAAAAGTTAAAGTTTAGGGGGCAATTTAATGTGTTCTTTATTTTATGAGCTTCACTTGCCTATCACGACTGTGATACATGGATATTGGGTGGTACCATATCAACACTCAGGTCTTTAAATGTTGCAAAAACAATTGAGGGGGCAAAATGATCAGCGGTGAAGTTCAGGGGTCAAAAGCCGTAAGCATACAAGTTCAGGGGTATATTCAGCCAAATTTAAAGGTCAAAACTCCTCATAACGGCTTGACCGGGGAGAAAAGAAAAAAAACTCCTAAAAACGGTGAGTTTCGCCTCATTAATAAAATAATATAGAAACGACGCGTTTCAGTCTCGTTCTTCTTCTCGGTCGATCCCCCGCCAAACAATTCCTCCACGCAGACCACAAAACCACACAGTAGTGACCACACTGCTCTCCATCAATGGAGCAGCGCGTGTTAAACACGTGCCTAGCCTCCATTGACCCTACCAAACCCCTCTCCCTCCAGTGTCTCCCTTCCGTTCGTTCTCTCATCATCAACCCTCACACCTCCGACTCCACCATCTCTTCTATCCTCCAAACCCTAACTCGCTCCCTCCAACTCACCACTACCACCGACTCACTCCACCATCACACTCTCAAAATCCTCTCCGACCTCGCCTCCTCCCGCCCCCACCTCTCCCCTCTCATACTCTCCTCCCTCCTCTCCGCCGACTCCGCTCTGGCCTCCGTGGATTCTCTCTCAGCCATCGTCTCCATCTCCGGCCGGTTCAAGCTTGACGACTCCGTTTTTGCCTCTCTTTGCTTCGGTCCGTCGATTTCGGCTCGAGTTTGGCTGATTCGAAACGCGGAGAGGCTTTGCGTTGGGCCGCACGTGTTGCTGACGGTGTGTATGGGGTTTGCTACGGACCCGTATCCGTTTGTGAGGGAAGCGGCGTTGGATGGCCTGGTTGGGGTTTGTAAAAGCGGAGGCTTTGAGGATTTGAGTGTGATTGAAGGCTGTTACAATTGTGGGGTTGAGAGTTTGCGTGATGGTGAAGATTGCGTTAGGGCTGCTGGGGTTCGCGTGGTAATTTGAATCAAAATGTTCATTTCTTTGTTTGAATTAGCCGTTTGAATTACAAATTTGTTAATTATACAGTTGATGGCTATTTTCGAGTAGAAGTGTTGAATTTGGTTTTGTGTTGTGCTCTAATGCTGTGAGAAATGATCTGGAAGTGGAAGGATATATGCGTTGGCTTTGATGGCCATTAATGCCACTAACTTTTTGTTCCTATTTACCTTAGTAAAAAAGAAAAAAGAAACCTTAATTGGTAGTAATCATAGAACACTGGGATGGAGTTTTCTGCATTTCTTATATGAAGAGCCATTTTGTCAGATTAATGTTGCTTAGTTGCAGAAGCTGTTGGATTGTATTCATTACATGCTTATGGATTTTTTTCCATTGTGAATTCAGGTGAGAGAATGGGGTCAGTTGCTTATAGCAATGAATCCGGAGAAAGATAAAAGAGATTGCTGGGCCGATGTAGTGTTTTTACAGGTATTTGCAGAAAATTATTTGTGCTATCAAATATAATGTTGCATGTTTCTTTTATGATATCTGTTGTACTGGCCAATTCAGTCGCATTTCCACCTTAAATCTTTCTTTTTTCTTGCAGCTATGTTCTATGGTGAGAGATATGTGTGTAGGAGTCAGAATTGAAGCTTTTGATGCCCTTGGGAGTGTAAAATGGGTGTCCGAGGACATTTTGTTACAAGCTCTCTCAAAGAAAGTCCTATCAATCATAAAAGAGAGGAAGTCTGATGGTCAACGCACTGCAGAACGGCTAGAAATTCTGGCATCAAGTGCTGCTGGTGCTTTTGTTCATGGGCTTGAAGATGAATTCTTCGAGGTAACTTGGGTGAACCTCATTGAATGGCATCACTATATACTTTAAGAGCGATTCTGTTTCTTTATCGAACAATATGGCCATTGATAGGATAGCGGCTCACATCAATAACTGTTGCTAAGATGCAGTCTTGTTTTTTATTGGCCGGGATTGTACCTCTCTTAATAATTGGACCTTAAATTGATAGATGGTTCTCTATTTCATTTGCATATACGAGCATTTTATGGAATAAATCATAGAAATTATATCAGTCTAATATTTAGAGACAAATTGATCTGGGTTTTATTTGTTTTACCAATCAAAGAATCAGAATGATCAATGAAGTGCTTGGTTTCTTCTCTGCAGGTGCGAAAATCTGCCTGTCATTCTTTGCATTTGCTTTCAGTGCTTTCAGCTAAGTTTGCTGATCAGGCTGTAAACTTGTTGATGGACTTGCTGAATGATGATGCAATGGTTGTGAGATTGCAAGTTTTGGAAGCATTGCATCGTGTAGCAACCTTTGACTGTTTAAAGGTGCCAGAGATACATAGACATATGGTAAGTTTGTATTATATAAAGAGAGATGCAATTCTTGGTATGACAACTTATTTGATTTCCTTTGATTCGTGTAGATTTTTCTTCTGTGGATGCTGCCAATAAATTTGTCAGTTCTCTCTCCTTTTTCTCACCTCCAAACACACATGGGCACCGTGTCTTTATATCTGTATATCATGGTTTAGTTTATAATGACTTTTTTGGTTCTAAGAAACTGAATTATTTAAAATTTGATCTGTATGCATCATCTTTTCCCCCTTGTGTTACATTTGTAATAGTGACCAACTTGCTCTATTTATTTCTTCTGTTGTTTTTATTCCGATGAACCTTCATGGCTATTTCATAACGCAAATGTTTTCGATTTGCAGTTTCTTGGGACCTTACTTGACATTAATAAACAAATAAGATTTGCCGCAAGAAAGATATTTAAAGTAGTGAAGCTGCCCATTCTAGAGTTGTTCAGACTCTCTATAAATAGCCTTCTCAAAGTCTTGGAGAAATACCCACAGGTACTCTTTACCATTATGATAAACAAAAATTGAACTTGTAAAACATCCGGATCCTTCTTTCCTACCATGGAACTCATCGTAGAATGGCTGAGATTTGAAAATATTTGTTAATTATGCATGTTTTAATTTGAATTTTTGTTCTCATTTTCCTTATCCTAATGAAACTTTTTTTTTATAGGATGAAGCTGATGTCTTTTCTGTTCTGTTCTGTATGGGCCAAAAGCATGGTGCCTTTGCTGCCCGCATCATCAAGGAGGTTTTGCAAGAGGTTAGCACTTGGTATGCTATTGTTTCCTTATTTGTAACAACTCTTTTGATTCTCAAGTTTGGTGTCTCTGCTAAAACCATGTTGGCAGTTGCCATATTTTTGTCTTTGATGAAGCTACATTTGTGCAAAGTGACGGAAAATTATCACAATATAGGGAAATTTCTTGCCATGAACTACATGGAAAAAGGCTTATTGAGATTATGATCGACATCTATTTTTCATATCTTTTCTGAAGTTCAAAATTTTGGTATGCTCATAGAGTACACAAATTCAGCAGCTCATTTGGCACTGCTATACTTGTTCACATTTTCTGCAGCATACAAAGTCCACTCACCAGTAAATAATGTATTCACAATGGTGCAGAGAATGTTGTTTTATCAAGCACTTGAGATGTTAATCATCAACGTGAGAAGTGCATGTTATAGTACTCATACGTAGTAGCTGCATTAACACTTTAAATTTTTATCCATCTTCTCTTTTGCTATTTTTCTACAAATAGATAATGTTTCCTTTTCTTCTCCTTCAATCAATCTCGCAATATGTTTGGTATAATTAAATTTGCAATGTGTTCATCATTGGGTTGAATTAAATACATGTATTTCTTCTATACCACTAAATGTTCATTAGCTAAATGTTCATTAGCTTTGACGCTGGAATCTTTAATAGGGTAATTCATTATTGTTTTCTTTTGTTTATTTAATTTAGATAGAGCCAGTTTCTGATGGGAAGTTGATCATGGACAGTGCAAGAGTTGCAGCATTTCTTGTACTTGCTATCTCAGCTCCATTATCACGTGATCAGAAGGGTCAAAGTATTCCGCCTAGATTATTTTCTTATGCTGTCACATTTCTGGGGAGGATATCCAGTGCTTTGAGTGAGATTGTGGACCAGAATACTCTTTTGTTATATTTGTGCCAAGGGAGTAGATCTGACAGTTCTGGCATGGAAACTGAAGGGGAAGAGATAAAGCCTGGAGCTGATGATGGTGTACCTGGTCTTATTGGAGTTTCCTTGGTTCAGCCAGGAGATAAAATTTCTGATTTTCATTCCCCATCATCGTGTTTATTGAAGGACACAGTGAAATCTTTTGTTAAATGTGAGCTGGAAGAACATAATGAGGTCATGAAATCTATGAATCTAATCCTTGCAACAGTCAAAGATATGTGGTGGTTGGTACAATCAAGGTGCATTCACGAAGCATTGAGAACTTTGAGGTTGCAACTTGCCATCCACTCGTCTTTCATTTACTTTTCTTTTCCCTTCTAATAACCCTGGTTTTTCTTACTAACCAGTTGCTCATGCAGGGTTTGCAAGGAACAGCTGGCCATTATCTCTCCCACTTCACCTGAATCTGTAGGTGCCCAGGCATTTATATTGCACTATCTGCAGGTGATGAAATTACTTGCTAAGATATCAGAAATTCTGTGGAAGGCTCGTACTTCACAAACAGCTAAATTGGAGATTGTACTAATTAAATTAGAGACCAAACTTAGGGAACTGAGGTGTATGTTTATTGGGTTATCTAAAGAGGAGGAGATGCATATCTTGGAGCTTGTGCTTGTGACTTGTATGGTGCGCTTTTCCAAAATGGAAATCTGCACCCATGTCACCACTATGAGAAATCTTTCTGCCACTATGTCCCGGGTGGAATTTCTCCACAAGGAAGGATCTATTGAACAGTCTAACTTTGTTGAGGAAGTCAAGAAAGTACAGGATAAGATTAGTGACTCTGTAGCGGATACTTCTTACCAACCCCTCCCATTTGAGAAGTTGGTTAATGTCTTCTCCACCAATCAGTTCCATTGTCATGGAAGAGTTAGGCAGATAAAGGCAGAGCTTGATATTCTCGATAATGATTGCATAAACCCTCTTCGTTTCGTCCCAGGATTACCCGTGGGTATACGTTTGCTGATTACTCTGCAGAATGTTGTAAATGAGAATAGGTTGTGGCTGACTATAAGAATGAATGAAGTGTCTACTCAGTTTGTGTTTCTGGATTTGAACCTGATTGGAGGCTTCGGTGAGGTCAGGAAATTCCCATTTACCGCAACATTCTATGCAACTCCGAAGGTAGGTTCATTCACCTTGAGAGTTTGTATAGGTATGGAATGCCTTTTTGAAGATGCTTGTTTAATCAAAGGCTATGGAGGTCCGAAACATGCATTGGTGGATCTTTGTAAGGAAAAAGATGTTTATTTGCGTAAGAGACTGACTGAATGATTTTGGAATGCTGTAAATAACAATTTACGAATTCTGACTTGGTTAATGTCGCCTTTCAGATAGAATATGACGCCGAGGATCCTCCCATTCATGTCATCTTCTACAATGGTAGTTATTCCTAATCCTAATTTATTGGTTTTCTGCCCGTAGATTATATAAATCCTCTTCTTGTATACTCAGCATTGTGCCTTTTTCTTTTTATACTTTGATGGATGTAAAATTGTGACGACTGAGTCCTTGATTGTTGTATTATATAGGCATTGCTTTTTGCTCATTTTCCACAAGTCTCGAAATTGAGTTGATATTTTCTGATCGTAGCTCATACCAAATTGTTAATGATGTAGATGTAAAACAAAGCATACATCCGAGTAAAATTGGTGGACTTGGATTACGGTTGGAGATTTAGCCACAAAATCATCTAGTAATACTTCCTTCTTGGTAGAACAAGGTTTGAGCATATATGAACAGCAAAATACTGATGGCAAGCTATTGATGGTTATGATAAAAGATATTCCCAACCCAAAAGTGTCCTAAAATTCTCTCTTTTCTGGTATTTTACTATTTGAAACCCGCTTTACGTGCACATTCCATAACACCATCATCTGGCCTCAAAAAAATGGCTAGCATTAACCTTCTCCCAAAGCCAACCAATCGACATAAAGTTGCCCATTTACAATTGTGTTCAGCATTTACAAAACAATAGCCGACAAGAAGCATCTTTTACCGATTGCCTTTGTTGTTTTCTCTTGCCATTTACCCTCCTTGAAATATTCAACCTGTCATCATACATTTTGTTAGGATCAACACAACGAAAGATATACCAAAGATGGCAGAAACATGCAGGGCTATATACCGTGTCGGTCATGTTTTCATCCGATTGTACCCCTCCCATTACATGTATAGCTCCGTTGACAACAGCAGCACCAAAATATCCTCCAGGCTTGTTCATTGGCTGGCCATTGATCCATGAGCCAAGACGTGGATCAAATATTTCAGTGCTTGGAGTCATTGAATTTCCGTCAAAACCACCCAATGCATACCTACAGATAAGATATGCTCTTGTTGGATGAATTCATAAGTTATTTTAATCACAAAGAAGACATAATCTACTTTATAACAGAAGAATTCGTGCACAACTAAAAGTTGTTTGATAAACTGCGGTGATAAACTGAAATTTCAAATTCTCATATGATATTTAACAGCAACAAATCATATAATACGAACTTACAGTTTTTCATTCAGGACAACCAATGAATGACAGCCCCTCTTTGTGTTCATACTCGCAATTTTGGTCCATGAATGTTCTCTAGGATCAAATCTTTCAGCAGTTCTGACAATAAAAAGTTCAACTAATCAAAACAAGGAACTCAATGTAGGAATCCATCATCAGCTAGCTGCCCATAAGGAGCTAGTGACAAGTCTAGCCGTCTTCTTGAAGGCCTAAAACAGCATTTGACAAATTAATCAAATATCTAGAAAATCTTGCTCAAACAAATAAAAAGGTGGCGCAGTATAAAGATTACTGATGTTAGTTTGTAGAAATCAACAAACAACTTTGATAGAGCCTAATCATAAAAAACTTGCTTCGAATTTTGATCATTTGATGCAAGTATTACCTTAGGACAGCACCTTAAATTTAATATAATTTATTCGTTATGTCAATGAACGCAAACAAATGAGTAAAATAAAAGTTTTGGTACGAGCATACACAAATCAAGGATTAAACCAAGAAAACAGAGACAAGTAGCACAGTTTCTTACTTCAAATAATAATTCCCATCATATCCACCAGTGGCATAAAGTGCACCATTAAGTTCCACACCTGCAAGTGCAAATCTCTGGGAAGGTAGCATGGAAAACAGCTAAATGTAAATCTTACTCATTCAAATACACTGATACTGTAAAAATGACATTTCTACTAGCAAAAGAAAACTCAATCAACAAAGTAAAAAAAAAAAAAAAAGTTTGTCAAAAACAAATGTCAATAAACTGAAAAGTATTGAAAATAAACATCCATAACATAAAAGGCCAACTTTATCAAACATGCATTCTCGCAGATGCAGTTCTTTAGAATTTTTCCTCTATATTTAGGTTTTATAACAAGATGGAATGTCCCAAACCTTAATGGGAATTTTAAGAATCTTGTTTAGAAAAGCACATGCTCCAAAGAGTTATTTCGCTATTAGTTTAGCATCAATCTCAAGAATTATTAGCCTTGAACTTCCAAATTTAATTGAACTCTAGCTGCGAAAGACACCAGTGAGATAGAAGCTTCATCAGAAACCTTAAAATTTGTAGTCTTCATGAAATTGACTCTGGCTTGTGAACTCATGTACTTAGTTTCTCATGCCACAGAATCCCATAATCCCACAAGCAGATCAACCAGAAAAAACATAAAACAAGTCAATAAATCATAATTTACCTTTTGAAGCATTGATCTTGTTGGAATCCATCGTCCGACATCTAAATCAAGCATTTCAACATCTGAAAAGCATTCAGCCCCATCCCCACCACCAATTGCAAATATCTTGTCATTTAAAGTAGCACCTGCTAGACTCCCCTTCTTTCTTGTCAAAGACGGGCGTGGACTCCACTTATCCTTCGCTGAATTGTATGATTCGGCTTAAAAAAAAAACACAATGTCAGACATAAACACATGCTGGTAATAAGAAATCAAATTTAGTATGAGCAAATACCTGTTTCATACCATGAATAGCCATTTCCTCCCCCAAAAATGAAGATCTCATTATTCCACTTTGCAACTGAGGCATAGGAACGAACAGAGCTCATTGGAGTCAAAGATCTTATGACATCTGGAGTAGGAAAATATGAATCCATAGCTGATGACCATGATTCACCAACAGACCCTCCAATCAGGTAGATGGACTCGGTAGGATCCAGATGCAGCTCATCAGAAGATTCCGTTGTTCTTTCATCAATGTCTTTTGTAGAAGATCTACACATAGATTCCAACATCATGCAACGATCTTTCAATTGTTGAATCTGTTTTTCGGCCTCAACCTAAAACTCCATTGCGAGATCACTTGTCAGCGGGTAAAAAAGACAAGAAAAAAGGTATATTCGTAAGTTCAAGACGTGCCTCTCATTTTCTGAATGTCAGTTTTTTAAACAAAAACCACTTTTGGTATATGTAAGAATGATACAAATTTAAACAAAAAAATCAATGATAAATGTCTTGGATGAAAAGTACACAAATTCAGAAATCAAGGCTTTAAATAACTATTTGTAGCTAGTTTTCTCAGTAGCTGCCAAAACTATCTGATTTCATCGGTTGACATCATTGCTCAGGGTGAAAAACAAAAAGAAGTGCAGTAGAAGAATATTATATCATGCGATAAATCTTAACATTAACAGTTTTCATAGGACAAATCAAGGAAGAACCTATAAGAACAGGTGCATTTTAAATCCAATGACAATTTAAATTTCTCCATTAAAAGCAATTTTCCTTTACTGAACATAGGACGACGCCAACTAAGTTTTAAAAGTTATAGCAAGAAGATTCTGTTGTGGTCCCTAAGGTGAATGCACAGAGTTCTTCTAAAAGTCACGCTTCTTGATTGGCCACACATAAACACTAAGCTGTCAAGAGGACAGAATTCTAACATCCAGAAGATGGAAAATACTACCAGCTTCTGCTCCAAATAGCCCATCTTTAGAGTTTGCTCTGCTTTGAAAGCTCTTAGCTCTTTCATCCCTTGAGCCAACTGAAACGATAAAATAAATAAATGGCAATGACATGGATTAGGAAAGATACAACAACATTGTCCAGCGATTGCAAATAAAGACTTACAGACATACACACTTTGTTACCTGAGCTCTAATTGATTGGCAATCAGACGAGGTACAGAGTTCCTCTCCATTCTTCTCTAAATGTTTTTGATTCCTTGCATCTGCTGAACCATTCACCTCTAAGTGCATACCATTTTTGGCACCAGAACTTTTTGTATCATCCCTCATTGAAATGTCTTGTATTCCACACACGAGAGCTAATTCTTGCAGTCTCTTGTATATAAGATCTTTCTCGTCTTGTTCATTTATATTCACATCCGACTGTTCTTCTTCTATCATATCATCCCCAGAAAAAGCAAGTTCAACCTTCTCTAAATCACTTCTTGAGAGATTAGAATGCGCAACCTCTAAAGCAACTGTTTTAGACCCATCAACATCAACTTCCTCTTTTTTTAAGGAGGGAAAAGGTTTGAATATAGTTTTGAACTTTATTTGGCTATGTGGGAGTGAAGCACTTGGGGCAATAGTTAAAGATGATAACAAGGACGAGAGCTTCCTGGTCTGAGCATGGTCTAGCTCAAACCAAAAATGTGTTTGGCTGTAGTAGTTGTCCACTATGATTGGTTTAAACTGTTCTTCAGATAGTGGTTGACATCGAAGCCTGACACGAATTTGAACCTTACCAAAAAGAAGAGCATAAATTTAGTATGTATAAAAAGCATTCTCGCAACCATAACTCAATATATCATTATTATATCTATATCTTATAACAGCATATCTTATAAAGAATGAAGTACACACAAGTTCCACATAATACCTGAGCAGGAAACTGTGTTTTCTCCGAACCATCAGTCGTCCACCATACGGATTAATATTCATTTGTCCAGAGCTAGCAGCCTCAAAGATCCCATGAAGCTTTCTATCGCTACAGTTGAACAAGAATAATGCCAATCCAGGATAAATGTTCTTCACATACATAAAGTGCGGACCTGGTAAGCCTAATCAAATTGAATCAACATCCTCATCAATGCTATCATCATTGTAGAAACTCAGGCACTACAATCTTGATCAACATATGTTTTCCATAGGAATTAAAAGAAAAAATACTGACCAAAAAGTTGTTTGGATAAGCATTCTGTAATAGTGTCGTTCTTGCAACCAAATATCACACCTCCAATCTGACCCTTCGTCAAACTCCTGAATGAAGAATTTCCATTTCCAAAAATTGCAGACTTCGGTCCACTTCCACCAGTAACAGAATTCTTCATTTTCTTCCCCATTGCCATCCTGAAAACATCATTCATCAAAAAACATATAAAAGTACCCATCGTGAGGTAGTCCAATTGGTAAGCAAGCAAAGACATTTTTTTTTTATATAAGTAAGAAAAGCAAAGACTCGTAGGTCGAACTCTGGGTCTAAATTTCATCGACAACAACTATAAAAAAAACATGTAAAATCTCCGAATCTTCACTTAAAAAGTGAATGTAGGGAACCATAAATAAATAAATTTAAAGAAAACTGTCAGCGAAAATGATCGATTGAAGCACAATCTCAAACACGTGGCACACAATCCATTACTAACACAAACGCTTCTTAACTGCGACTGAAATGCGAAGAGTTAAAAAACCGGATGATCGGAGACACTAAAACCTAGAAACGCCGATTATTTGAAACTGATACTTAAAATAAAAGGAATTAATGTAAAACGAAGGTGCGTGTCTTATCATATCGCCATTAAACAAAGACATGCGATAGGAATAGAAGAGCAGGGTAGAGAGAGAGAGAGTTACAGTACATTGGTGGTGATGAGCGGCGAGTGACGAAGAGAGGGAGAAGAGAGAGAGCGATTGGGGTTTTGTATCGGCCAGTTACAGTCGAAGCGGGAAATTGGTGTCGTTACGGTTACGTGGCTCGGTTGGGTCGAGGAGCCTAAACCGAGTCTTGCCCGGTTCGTAAAGGCGTGTGCGGTTGGATTTATTTCCGGTTGAATGCGATTATTTTATGTCACACATAGAGATAGATAATAATAGTTTTTCATCTTAAAATTATAAACTACAATTATTTACAAACTACAACATTTTCTTATCAAGTTGCAATGTTTATTTATTAAAATTATAAGATTTTATAAATTATATTAAAAAAATTAATAATTTTAAATCATTAATTATCTATTTTAATAGGAAAATATTGTATTTTAATAAATAAAAGGTTGTAAAAAATATTATCCATTACCATTAGACTTAGTAATTCATGTTCATGTGTCGTGTTAATGTCGTGTCGACCTACCTTTCTGGCACAATTACACATGACACGAACATTGATCGGCTCTCTGCAAGCACACATGTGTCGATGTAGTTTTACCAAAGAGTATTCCAATGTTATCGAATCCAAGAGTATGAGTACTAATGGTGATCAATTCGTAAAACAAAAATAATAAAACACATTATCATATTTTTGGGGTTTTTAATTAAGAAACACAAGATTAATAAATGCATGCAATTAGAAATGAAAGTACATACACGATTAATGATGAATCGTTAGAGCTTTCGAAATTTCAACTAAAACTTTTATTTACTATATTAATGAATAGAGTTTTGGGATTGAGTATTCTCTCAATGATCTCATTTAAAGGGTCTTTTGAGTTCATTTATGTCTACATTTATTAAAAGGTCATTTCGGTCTTACCAAACTAAACTAGACTCTTTAAGCTATTAGGGAATTTCATCAAACACTTTACCTACATAGAATACCTCTATCCTAAGTTAGGCAAGTTTAATGCTGGTAGACCTCATCTAACTTTCATATCTCGATTCTTCAACTATACTTATCACAACTATCATTATGGTGATCAAGAACAACAATAGTCAATTAAAACAAGTCATTAAATCAAATTTAAGGCAATCTTCAAATATATATAAATCTAACCACAAAACCCATTAGGCAATCTTCAAATATAGAACATAAAATACAATACTCATTCATTATAATAGTAAATAGTCATTAATAATCTACATCTCTAAGTCCTAAGAACAAATCTAAGCTACCATGACTAACATAAATGTAAAGCAACAATAAAAATAAAAATAAAACATTGTCACTACAGATAAATATGAAGAGGAAGAAAAACGATTGATGTAGGGAAAGCCTCCCTAAGCCTTCTTTAAGAGAGATCTTTTAATCTCTCAATAGGCTCTTCCTTTCTTCCTAACCCTAGAGAAACGTTCTTAACTAAAAGGAAAGACAAAGAGAATGTTTCTAAGACTAGAGAATGATTCCTAAAAGAGCAACTAAGAGGTGTATATATACCTCATTCACATGTCACAAAATCATACAATAAATGCTCACAAAAATGCCCCTTGATTGTGCATTAGCTTGTCTTTTTTTCGTCACCAACTTCCTCTCTCTTCAGGGAGAGCCACGGTCGTGGCTTGCTGACCATGGTTCAACCACGACCTAGAGTGCATCTAGCCTCGGTCTCAACCATGATTGTGGCCAGTCTCAGCTTGGTTGGAAACTTACTCGATGACCACAGCCTCTTGCGTGGTTGGCCACATGTTAGCCACGGACATCTAGCCATGATCGTGGCTAGCTATTGCTTCTTGTCCATTTCTGCTTCCTTTGCACTTTTGATCTTCCAACTTTCATGCCTTTTTTCACATTTTCAATCCAAGTCCATGCTAATCAATTTGGACCTACAAATCACGAAAAATATATAAATTCGATGATAAATGCTCAATTGTAAGACGAAAATGCTATAGATCTTTGCTTAATTATATATGCAACTTTAGCATACATCAAACATGACACGTTTAATAAATGACTCAGATTTTAAAATACGTACACACCATGTTTATTAACCATGTCGACATGACACAGTTAAATACGATTGAATAAAAAGGATCATAACATGACACGTTAATCCACTAACTCACTTAAAGACACAACACAACCCAACACGTATAATTTATGCAAAATATTTAACATCAAAATAATAGTAAATACAAATCATTAAAAACATCAAAACATATTCATACAAGACCAAAAAAACACTCTGATAACATAAATACATGCATATTGAAACACCACAAATTATATAAAATAAATCTAAAATTAATGATCTTATAACTTAAATTAAATGGGTCTCACTTGTCAATAAACAATTATATGTTAACATGCAACACTTTTACACATTTAAGTTAAATAGGTTAATTGACACGTTTAGAACACAAACCGGTTTAAGTTTGGCGTGTCATAAATGTGTCAACACGTTTACGGTATAAATTTGTTTATGCCAAACACAAACTCTTCTAAGAGCGTGTCATGTTATCTCATGTAATCATGTCATGTTAAAAATTGTCATCCCTAATTATTATCCTCGACAAATTGCTTTTAATTTTTGATTTAATTGTTGATCATTTGAGTGGATTTAAGCAAGAGAAAGAAAATGCCACGTGCACTTTTTTTTTCACTTTCGTATGCACATGTCAATCAAAATTTGACACATCAAGAGAAAATTTAATTATGTTGAATATATAAACACTACAAATAACACATGTTAAATTTAAATTGGAAGTATATGAAAACGTACACAATAAAATTTTTCTAGCATTCTCTAGTGGGTGAATGATATATTGCATACTAAAAAGTAAATTTTAAATTAGAATTTGTTCATACGTTTATCACTTTTGTTCTTTTCCTATTGGTAATCTAAGTGGTTGCTAAGTTCAACTAATCGAAAATTACATCTTGAAAATTAACTTCACAGTTTTGTATGGTTGGGGAAACAATAATCTAAGAAGTGTGAATTCTTTTTATTTGATTTGCAATCACACTTTTCCACAAAGTTAGATCACAAATGTCAATATATTAGACCATCTCCAACTCAAAACTCTATTTTTGTGTAACTTTACACAAAAATATAATATCTACAGTAAAAACATCTCAATCTCACAACTCTATTTTTAACTCTAAAAAAGAATATTATCTCAATATTCTTTCTAAATCACATTTTACTTCTTTCTTAATTAAACACAAATTTAATTCTTTCTTAAACCCAGTTACAAGCACAAATCAATCCGCAGATTGTTTTTGGAGTCAGGTTGAAGATGAATACAACTCATCAATTAATGACGATTGGGAGAGGCGTAGTAAAATATCTTTGCAAAGTCGCATGCAAACTATAGAGAAGGCGGTTAGAAAATTGAAGGCATGCATTCAGCAAGTTGAAAATTATAATCCCAGTGGTGCATCGGACCAAGATATTGTAAGTATTTTGATCTTTTTACTCATTTTAAAATTATATATATATATTTAATACCTATTAATTTATAATATTTGCAGTTAAATCATGCTAAAAGGATGCTCTTGGATGAGCCAAATTTTAAGAAAGGTTTCAAATTTGATCATGTTTGGGATATCATGAAAGATTTTGAAAAATTTAAAGATAATCCTTTCGTACATAGAAAATTTGCTAGAAAGCATTCAACTTCTTATGTTTCATCAGAGTCGAACAATCCCACTCCTGAATCTCCAACGGGCAATCCCATGCATGGATCTCAAACACAAACATCTTTTGGCTTGTCCCAATTTTCATTTAACTTGAATGTTGATGTTGGTGGATCTTCTGAACGACCTATTGGGGCAAAGAAAGCCAAATTGAAGAAGAAGGTTGATGAGCAATTATCATCAACTATTAATCGCTTACAAGAGGGAAATGACAAGATTTTAGAGATGCTGGAACAATCCAATGCATGGGGTGAACATTTATTTGAACTCCAAAAACAAAATTTGGCTTTACAACAACAAAAGTGCGAGGATAAAATTTTGAAGCGGGACTTGAATGCTATTAGCTATCCGAATGTCTGTGTTTATGTGCAAGCACAACAATTACAAATTTTACAGAAAAGATGACATTTCCAACAACCCCCGCTTCTATACTTGATATATTCGGTGAATATTTGAACAACACAAGTGGAGATGAAGCTTATCTACCGAAGTATTAATTTCTAATTCTGCATATATTCTCTATGTTATGCTATGTATTTTGATATTTTTATTTATGAGATCTTGTATTATGTCATATTAATCTACTATGTTTTTTTATATAGTGTATGACTTCGTTTTAATTTTTAATTTTTATAAATTTATTTTTCATATAATTGTATGAATTAATTAAATTATTAAAATAAAAATCAATTAAAACATTACATTGATTAACTAATTAAAATACACACAACATAATGACAATTGAAAACTAAAACAATTTCACTCCCTTTCATTCATAAAACAAACATCAATTAACATTGTATTCAAATTAATTAATTAATTAAATCATTAAATAGTTAAAATATAAAAAACATCACAAATAAAAATATTACAATTATGTAAATCAATTAAATCATCAACTAACATTGTATTTAAATTAATTAATTACATCATTAACTAATTTAAACATAAAAATAAAATCATACAAAATAATTCAAAATATATTTATGTAAGATCAGAGCAAAAAAAGGCTTTTGACGCTGCTACAGTGCCGTACAAAATTTGTGCAAAAAGAGTTCTCTAACCCAGCACAAAATTTGTGTAAAATTTGGCGTTTTGCTGCAGTGCCGCATTGATGATCTTAGACGTCTCACTTTTAGTAAAAGTAAGTTGTCCTGCTTGCCATTAACCTCATTTCCCAACTGTGTTCTCCCTACTCCCTGAACTTCTCACTGCACATCGCAATTGGCCCATTGCAACTACTAATAATTAATGAATGCAAGTTTTGTTCACACTCTAATGAACCCCATCCCCCTCCCCCCAAAAAAAAAAAATTCACATTCACATCTTTATAACATGTCCAATTAAGAGTTCCACCCATCATAACCATAAAACTAAGAACATCCTCCATTGAAAGAAAAAAAAACTAAGAACATCCTCATTTGTGATCTAATGAGAGTCTGTCGAACCACTCATAAGGAGAATTCATTAATATCCTTGAATCATCCTAAGTTAGCTTCTACTGACACAGTGAACCCTGCTGCATATTTTTATTTTTGCTACATTATTTCCTTTTTGGAACGATTTTGGAGAAACTTATGATACAAATTAGTATATTTTTTATAGCTATTTTATGTACTTTTATTATAATACATAATTAATATTTGTAATTGTTTAATATCTATGTACTTTTATTTGAATGAAATAATAATTTTCATATTTAAAATAATTAGTTTTTAGGACAAATAAATTATCTTATTATTTATAAATTATATCATTTCTCACTTATTAAAAATATTAAATTGTTTGAGTAAAAAAAACTTTATGTAGTATATATTATAAAATAATTAAATAAAAAAGTGAAATAATAATAAATTTTATTGTAGAGTTTAATAATAATTTAAATTATTAGAAAAAAAGGTTTCATAAGATAGATTTAATGGAATGTTGATGCGATCTTATTCAAATGAGAGTTTATTAGAGCATCTCTAGTAGACTATTCAAACTCCTTTATCAAAATATAATATTTTCTCATTATTCATCTCAAATTTTAAATCCTACTTTTACTATAATCTAATTTATTTTTTTAATATTTTATTAATAAAATAACTAATAATTTTAACAAATCTACAGTTTCTCTTCAAATTTCAAGAGTTATTATTTACTCTTTAATACTATTTATCTATAAAATATTTATTTTTTAATATTTTTTCTCTTTAATATATAAATTTTAAAAAAAGTAATAAATAAAAATAAAATAATATATTTTAACGAGATTGTCGGCGATGCTCTTATAAAAGGGTCCACGCTTGAATAAAGAGCTGTGAAACGTCGACAAATTGGCATTAGTAGCCGCCACAGGATGCATAACTGTACTGCTATTTCACGAAAAATGTGAATACTGCCCATTAAAACCACAAATGTAAGAATTGAAGGTCATAGAATGCCTTTTCACACGCTTCTAAGCCAAATTTCAAACAAAATGCATCAAAGTGGGGACAACAAACAACTAAGCCGCGACAAGGTAAGCCCAGCGGAAGGGCACCTATGTCTGAGTAGACCGGGTCGAGCGGCATGGGGATCGGGGAACCGGGGTAGATTAGGGTAATATCCTCCAATCGTGGAGGTCCATATGTACTAAAAAAAAAAGTGGGGACAACTAACAATACTGAAAATTGAAATAATGCTCCAACTAGAAAAACACAAGTTGGTTGGAAATTTATTAGAGAGCTTGATAAGCGGTGGTTTAGATGGCCTAATCACCAAATCAAAATGCATTGGCCATGTCTAGAAAGAGCATGATCAATCTATATTTCATTCTTGAATCTCACTGTTACAGCAAAGGCAAACACGGAGTCACCACCATCGTGTTCATGACTAAATGGGAAAGTTTACGATACCAGTAATGATGAATTTGTAGGACATAGCATAATCAGAGCAAGAAAATGTATCCATTTCATGTAAAATTAGGATCTCACTTTACATCAATCATCATCAACAACAAAGATGTCAAACAATGGTATGCAAAATCAATATACAACAGTTGAGTAAAATTGGTATCTCAGATTTGGAAAAAGAAACTCACCAAGCCTTCTTACGAGACCTGGACTTGAAAGGGAATCGCGACGGAGGAGAAGGGGAAAATTCTATTGGCAATTGAGGCGCCTCACACTCGCCGGTAAACATATCCACAACCTCCTTCATCGACGGCCGGCAAGCCGGAGACTTCTGCAAACAAAGAAGTGCTACTGTGATACATAATGTAGCTTGTTCTCGATCCAATGACTGTATTGACTTATCAACCAAATCAAGAAGCTTTCCAGAGCGTGCAAGATGACGAGCCCAATGGATTAGATTGGCTCGCTGGAATTCCGCCATTGGAGAGCTTGTAACCTCAAGTGGACGCCTTCCGGCAACAAGAACTAACAGTAGAACTCCGAAACTGTAAACATCAGACTTCTCTGACAGCCCTGCGCCGCCTCCGCCACACTCCGGTGCCACATAACAAACAGTTCCTCTCATACTTGGCGTACTACTGATTCCACCACTCTTTGGTATTTCTCCACTGAACGAATCATGACTCTTTCTATGCCCTCTCAATATCTCGCCACTGAACCACTCTACACTGCCAAGGCTGCTCCGGCTTTTACTTTTCTTCTTCTTCTTTCGATCAATGTACAATTCGTCGTCCCTCGGCCACCAATCTTCGTTTCCATTATGATCATTGTCGTTGATTCCAGCTTTTTGTTGTTTCTTCTTCTTTTTCTTCTTCTTCTTCTCTAGCTCTTCGCAGTACTCCTCCTTCCACCACTCCCTCGGTGGCTTTCTCTTCTCCTTCTTCAATACCTTCTCGTCTTTATCCTCATCTAATGAAACCCACCAATCCAACCGTTT
>CAODLS012045477.1:0-12159 GCA_948243855.1 Flueggea neowawraea
TTCAGAATGAACATTTTCCACCCAGTGGCTTCCTACGTGCGTTGCACTGTGCTCTGTGTGCGTAGACGTCTGATCAACCTCTGTACCTCTGATTTTGCACGTGATTTGTGTCAGGGAGTGTCAGGAGTATTCAAATTCAAATTCTGGAGGAGTGTCTTTACTTTATTTCAATCATGCCTTGTCTACGTGCATTGTTCGCCTCTTTTGTGTGCGTAGCGTTTCTCCTCATCAGTCTGGATCTTCGTCAATGTGCGTTGTACCATATACAGTGTGCGTAGATGTGTATAAGTTAGATCCAGTAGCATCAGCTTCTCGTCTATGTTCGTTGTAGGCTCTACTGTATGCGTAGAAGCCTGTTATACGTGCATTGACGTGCTTTGATGACTCATAATATGCTTTGTAGTTAAATATCAACAAGTCTGCAACTTTGCATCTATTTCATGGATGTTTTCTTTCATCATCATCAAAACTGAACTCAACACAATGTTCAATGAGATGGCCAAATGATACAGTTGTTCGAGTAAAAGAAGTGTTACTCGAGTAGGATTCATACTCACTCAAGTAAAATATGTTTCAGAGGCATACAGAAATGAATCTCTCACTCGAGCAAGTATGAATTTACGCGAGCGAGTAGAAATCTAAGAAGCATCACTAGATGATGAATTACTCAAGTAGAAAATGAAGTTACTCGAGTAATCGAAGCATCAGATGTGAATGAGGGATCATTTATAGTGCTAAAGTCTATGGGATTTGATTACAATGGTCAAAAAAATATGCTCACTTGAGTATAAAATATTCTTACTCGAGTAAGTCATGTATGACAAGAAATCAAGCATCAATCAAGTATTAAATGCACTCCAATGGCTAGATTATCAACCCCAACGATCATATGGATGAAAAATGCTATAAATACTTGAAGAAAACGCAGAGAAAGTGTGGATGATCATATGAAAACATGGATCAAGTATTTTCATCATTCCACCAACCCCAAATCATTTAAAGACCAAGCTAGAGAAAAAACCAAGTGCTTCAAGTTTATACTCTTATTCTAGCATAGAGCTTTCACTTGTATTTATTCATAAACACTTTAGGTATGAGAAAGGTTTGTTGTGAGCTTTGCGAGAAATCAACATTGGTTTATTGTTGAAATGAAATCAAATATGTAAAAGTTCTCACTTAGCTTGAAAATGAAGATGACTTTGGAGGTGTTGAGCTAGGAATCAACCTCTTTGTAGTTGGTCTTGTTGGATTGAACTATAATCAATCAACAAAATAGTGGATTGGGAAAATCCTAAGTGAGGAACTTAGGTAGTGGATATAAGCAAGGTTGGTCGAACCACTCTAAATTCTTGTGTTCGTTTTTCTCTCTTCCTTACTCACACAACTCCATCATTGCAAGACCAAAAATTCTCTATCTCAGGCTGGCCTATTGGTTTTGATTCAATCGGTCATTACAATTTCTCTGTTGCACTCATTTTATGTATACAAATGGCCCTTGGGTTTGCTTAAATATTTGGAGCGGCGCATTCAGAATTTTTTGTGGTCTAGCGCAATTGAAAACTGTAAAGTCATTGCTCCTTCTTGGCGGCGTTGTTGTTTGCCTTTAAAGGAAAGGGGTTTGGGTATCCGTCAACTTGGTATTTTGAATGAAGCTTTACTTGGGAAGCTATGTTGGTAGGTCATGACTACTGATGGCATGTTTGGCACCTATGCCAATTGCCATTTTTTGCATCCCTTAGGAGAGCCTGTCCTTGCCTATGTTTCCTCCTCAATTTGGAATGCTTTAAAATTGATCTATTCCCGTCTTTTTGAGGATATTTTATGGTTAGTGGGTGATGACAACACAAAGAGTTTTTGGTATGGGAAATGGATGGACCTGCCACTGCTGTATCGTTTGACATTGCGAGACCACACCTTTCCTGACACTGTTTCAGATTTTACCTCCAATGCCCACTGTAATATCCCCTAGCACTTTCAGACTGCATTCCCTCAGCTTGTGGATGACATTTTATAGGTAAAATTCCTTGCTAATGGTTCTGCTGATTGTTGTGTATGGAAACACTCTGTAGATGGTTTGGTCAGTTTGAAGCTTCTTTATGAGTTTTGGCGTCACAAGGGCCCTAATTTGTCATGGTACAGGATTCTTTGGGCGAGCTACATCCCCCCTTCTCATTCTTTAATGTATTGGAAATATTTTACGAAGGTTGCCACTAAAGATGAGTTGATGAAAAAAGGCATTCATATGGCTTCTCTTTGCTAACTCTATGGGACGGATTTAGAGACCCACCAACATCCTTTTCTTTCGTGTTTATTCATTTAGGAGGCTTGGAAAGCAGTAGGGGCGGCCTTTGGTTATCATTTTGGCTCTACCGACTCTCTAGAGATTTTTCTGCAAAAGGCGTTTCATACTTCCTTCAGCCCACAAGTTTCTGCTCTATGGCGTACTCCTTTGGTTTCTGTTGTTTGGATCATTTGGAGAGCCAGGAATGCCACAATTTATGAGGATCAGTTACCCAATATTCACCTTTTTCAGAGTCAAGTTTGGCATTGTATTTCTGACTGTAACAGTTTCAGAATAGGCTATATGTTCAATTCTTCTGCTGAAGTGCAAGTGCTGAAAAGTTTTAGCATAGTTGACATTCCTAAGAAGGCTCCAAAGATTATTTCTGTTCAGTGGCAACACCCGCCTCCCAATTGGGTGAAGGTTAATATGGATGGTTCTTTCTCGAGTGGCTCTGGACGCTCAGGCGCTGTGGGAGTGTTCGGCAATACACGAGGGTTTTCTCTTGGTTGTTTTGCCTTTCCAACAAATTCAGTACTAGCTTTTGTGGAGAAACTTTGAGATGCTATTTTCGCAATCCAAACAAAATGGGACAAGGGTTGGCATCGTCTCTTGATTGAAAGTGATTCTATCTATGTGGTTTCCTTAATACGTTATCGATCTGAGGTGGTAGAGTTGATTGGTCCAACTCTCTTCTCTACATGCAATCTATGCAGGTGGTTGTCACACATATTTTTCATGAGGGGAATCAGTTGGCTGAAAAATTGGCAAATTATGGGAGGGATACAGATCATTCACATTGGCGGACTTCTATGTCGTCTTTCTGCTCTCTTTTCCTTTATGAAGATTTAAGTACAAAAGAAAATTTCAGATTTGTTAATTAGCTTCGGCTTGTTATGTAACCTTTTGAGGCAGTTCTTATTTGTAAATATTTTCTTTTTTTTTGTAATAATATACAGAGTATAGAAGCAAGAAGAGGTCGCTACAATGGTGTCAACCTAATTTGAATGATTTTGTGCGGTCACTAATTCTTACTCCTCTGGCTTCTCATTAAAAAAAAATTAATTTTATTAGATTTTGGAAGTGACAAAAATATGATGATGAGATATAATAATATGAGGTTGTGTATGGTTAAGCAGTGATTGGATTTCGAGACACGACTCCGAGAAGCTGCGAGCCTATTTTTCAAAGTTTAAGGAGTAAGTCCAACCTTGGTAAGATTACACTCCTTATTTCAGTTAAATGAACGGATAAATGTACAACTTAGGCTATTTCAAAAGTATTATATATGTATGATTTAGATTAGAATCTTGAATTTCAAAAATGATTATTTTCCTATAAAATGAAAGCAGTATAGATTATTTTTATCAGTGTTCAATATAAAATGACATGCATTCAAATGATAATTTTCATGACATTCATGATTTGCATAATTAATTGAGATATCAGATAATGTATAAATGAATGGCTTAAAAAGATTGACTTATGATATTATACATCTATAGTTAGATACAATGAATTGATTAATATGTGAGAATGCATTAGCTGGCTAAGTATATTTTACTAGAGCCTGTTGGACTATAATGCTCGCATATATACTTTTATTGATGATTATGATTACAACTTGATTGTTGAGTGTGTGGATCTAAGGATTCGAAACAATTGACCAACTATTTTTAGTTACACGACCTTTAGGGTGCCACATACGGTTTTAGCCCTTAAATCTACAATTTATTGGCCTTTTTGGTAGACATGGTCACTGTTCAGAACCGTCGATTTCGGTTCATGAACCAGCCATTTTGGTTTCATGAAATGGCTGAACCAAAACCTGACCGCCCAGGGCCGATTTGGGCTGTTCTGGTTCCGATTCGGTTAGTTTACGGTTCTAGTTCGACGGTTTAAATGGTTCAACCGATTTTTTTAATAAAATAATGTTGCTAGCAATTTTGGTCTCGGATTCGGTTTGGTTCTGATTTTCATATTGCAAAATGTGTCAAATGACCATGGGTCCAAATCCAATGGTTTTCAAACGATTCAACCAGTAATTATTTGAATGAAAAGGGCCAAGTCGCCACTGGACCGGATATTGGCGATTTCAGAGGTGTCCGATTTCGATTCCAGTTTTTTTCGGTCGAGTTTCGGTTTGAACTGTTGGTCCTGTTCACAAATGGCCATATCTATTTTTTGGTCCAAATATTGTTTTAAGTCTTAATTTTGCTAGCTTGATTTTAATTAGGCTCTAGATATGGATTATATTTACTCAGAATCTTTGAAAAAATTTGTTTTTTTCGTTCTTTTTTTTTCTCAAATTCCTTTCGACTTATCTCTTCTTCTTATTATTATTATTAAAAATCATATTTCCAACTTCAAAATCTTTTTCATTCAATCCTACTCCTCCTTCAAATAGGGTGTTAACTGTAAAAATTGCAAAATCGTAAGAAATAAAAATTGCAACTGTTCTAGCAGAGCAATCAATTATTTTCTCTACCAAAGTTGGTTTTGTTACCTCCAGAAGAAAAAAAAATGTTGGTTTCATTTAACAAAGCCAAAGTTAGCTGCACAGTCACCAATGTGGCGCAGCCTGTAAGTTGCTGCCATGAAATCCAGGAGTACTAGTGTTCAAACAAGGCCTTATTCAGACGTTGTCTACAATACAAGGTTAACAAAAAAAAAGAATATATACTTTTTTTTATTGTATAAGGGAGAGTCGGGACGATTAATAGCATATATCTATTGGATTTGACTATATAAGTATTATTTTTTGCTGCGGAATGTTCGAAAAGTCATAGTTAAACTCGGTGAGATGATCGAGTCTCGTCACCACAGCACTTGAAAAGAGCTAGCGGAGAATTGTGTCTATCAACTCAACTCTAATGCTAAGACCAGATTCAGTAGTATTGAAACTACAATCCACTTCCCCTTGGAGCTCGAACCCAAAATCTCAATAAACTAAGTACGACGTCTGTCCGCTAAGCTACCCTTTCTAGGTAAGAATATATACTTTTTGAGCTTTGCTAAATGGATCAATTTGTTCCGGATCAAGAGGAGCATTTAAAATTAAAAAGACTACAATAGCCTCTAATTAGTTGAGGAAACGTTTATAGAAAATATTGGAAAATATAATTTATTTTAATGAATTTATGCTCTCAACACTAATTTATTGGGAACCGAACATTCATTTAAGTGATGTACATGATTAAAACATGGCAAATGAATGAATCACAACAAATTATTCATTTAAAAACACACATGAAACAATTTTTTCTGTCAATTTTTTACTAAGCATAAAAGCTAAATTCATTGATAACAACCAATTCACTCGATGACAATGATAAAGTTTTTTTTTCTTTTTTTTCACAAACATGGGGGCATAAAAAATTTAAATTAACTTACTCAAAAAAAGTTTTGAATGATAATAATAATAATATCATGGGACGAAAGAAAACATACACAAATTAAACAACTACAATTTTATTGCTTCAATAATCTTGGCTTCATTTTTTTACCAAAAAAAAAATATTGGGTTCATAGCTTACTATAAGTGCCCAAATATGATATTGTGACTGCGGTCTACAAAATTGCAAATTATAGTTGTCTCAAATTAAACAATGGGTTGCACCATATGTTCCGAAAGCATATTTGCAGTAATATACGATCGTAAGTAAAGGGTAATTGGAGCTGTTGTCATCAATGAGTTTTTAATAATTTCCTTCAAATTGAAATAACATCAACTCTTATTCTGAGAGTTTTTTGAAAGGATTGGTGAAGGCATGCTGATTAATTTGCGTCGGAAAATTTTACTATATTGCTATGTTCTTGTGTTTTTTTTTTTCTATTATTTAATTTGTTTATTGTACACACTTATAAGATGTTATTTACCATGAATTTTGCAAAATAATATAAAACATATTCTATTTATAAATTTTGAAAAAAGATAAAAAAAATTGTTTTTTGATTATGTTCCTTATTTTTCCTTGGGAGAAATCAAAAGAGGACAATGAAACTCTTTGAGCGTGCCAAGGAGTTTTTGAGGTTTTCCTAAACCAAAGGTTCGAGATTGAGAAATGAATGGGATCGCGCTCGAAAATTCTAACTTCAACAATAAGACGATTTGTGATGATCAAAGAGCAAAATTATCAACTATGGATTTCTTGTATTCTTAAGACACAGTAACAAGATTAACAATGCCAAGCAATTGAAATAAATTGATTTGTAATTGAAGTGAGCGTTGGGGACACTTGGAAAATGAAGTTAAGGATGCTAATAAAACTAAAAATAGAGTACGAGAACAGAGGACGATAACAAAATTCAGGGATTCATGTTATATAGGAGTTTGGTTTTGAGTTGTGTTAAAGGTCCTTTCTTGGATGTTCTTGCACTGTATAAATAGTGCTCCCTAGCCTGCTCCTCAATGAGCTTTAGCCTTGATTTGATCCCGTTGATCTCTCAATCTTCTTGATACACGTTCCTCTTGACTTTCCTTGATTTGTTGTCTTTCCAATTGTACAATTAGGTCAACTTGCCTTCTGGAGTTACTTCTTTCATTGGTACTCCATCCTTCTTCATGACTTGCCTTTCTCATGCCTCTCACTTCAGGATTTGGTCTTCCTTTCCTTCTGCCCTGATTTGTAGAGATTAATGGCCCAGCTCAATTCCCCTGACATTGTGACAACCATATACTCTTTTCTTTCCTTGGTTCATTTGTTCACCAAGAAACCCAGTGTTCCCTTCCTCTATTTTCCCAGCCATGCTTTGTTGAACCTGGTCTTTGGGCTTGCTTCTCGGACCCTTGAATTGTGATACAATTCAGCCCGACCCATTTGGGCTTGGGCCATAATTATACCTTAAACAGATTATTATATATTTTCTTTGAGATAAGAGTTTAAATTAAATAATTCCATTTTGTACAATACAATGCTACCATGTTAAAGGAAAAGAAAATCGATTGGTACATCAGAGTCATGTAATAAAAAAAATTGTCTTCAGATTTATATTTAAAATAGTATGTACGATGAAATTGAGAAAGGCCTAAAGCAACTAAGCAAGGCAAAAAAAATAAAGAATGAAGTGTATGTGTTGGGGAAAATTTTGTGTCCGAGGAAGGAATGTTCGGGTATGCTAACTCAGGTAGAGTGGATCGAGCAAAAGATAAAAGTAAAGAACGGTAACCGTAGGAATTTGACTAAGGGGTTCAGAAATGCCTAGCAGCGTAGGACTTTAAAGTGCGAGGAATGTAAAGTGAAGCAAAGAGTAACTGAGAAATGAAGTGTGGGCAAAATAAACTAATTAAGGGTGAAACGTAGTGTGGACGAGTAAAACAACTAAAGTAGCCGAGGAAACCAGAGAGACCAAGTAACTGAGGATCACTATTTGCATTAAATGTAAACAGTACATAAACTACAAGCCAAAAGCTAACATGCGAAGCATGGTGTTAATCACCATACAATTGTTAACAATTGGGTAAATGACTCCAAAGTAAATGAAAGCAAGTAAAGTCCTAACGGCTTACTTGTGCAGCAATGGAATATGGGAACTCCACCATACCTCAAAGCAAACAGTTAGCAACTAGGTAAATGAAAGAATTGAAAGCAAATAACTGGAAAGTAATAATGCAAGAAATGAAATTGGAAGAGTTTGGTCTATGATGATGTCTCCTTGTACTGTGCTCCCTTCGCATATTTATTCTGGGGGTTCTCGGCAATTACTCCTACATTCTCGCTTCACGTCCCTTGTAAAAACCTCTATTGCCATGTTCGATACCCACGTTTTGTAACTTCCACGTTCTAGTAACCTCCCATGTTGGCGACTTAGTTGTAAACGTGCCCATTGTCCATGATGACCATCTAGCTCAGGATGAATGTGTTCGATCCTGATGCTTATCTTCGACCTCCTTTGTTTTCTCCACCCCGACTAGGCTGTTACTTCGCTTATGTTCCCTGTTTGACTTTGCCCAATAAGTGAAGTTCGACAAGTCCGAGTTTCTTTGCTGCAAGGAATTCGCAAGGTATGCTCAAGAGAGTTCAATTTTCTCTATACATGTGCTTCCAAAGGTTGTGCGAAGAATTACGTTTGTCCCTTCATTGCCCACTTTAGCGTTTCTTGCATGTAATGTTCATGGTGACAGGTTACCCGATCATGACACATATTCGAGCTCCTTAAATGCGCCTAACAGTATGTAGTTGTTTCTTATGGGAGGATGAAAATTTTCAATTTTTCGAGTTTGTAGAATCGGTTTACAAGAGAAACATGGTTAACTTAACTACACAAAATATATTTAATGAGAGAGAAAAGACAATAGCAAATTCGGAAGTGTAGAATGAAAAGAGGAATTAATAAGGAACTAACCAGTAGGTTTTATCATATGTTAGTACTTAGTAGGGCTAGCAATTTGTGTTTGCATGTCGGATTTGTGTCGTGTCGACTTGTCTCTCCGATATGATTGTACGTGACATGAATACGACACAATTAATAATCGTGTCGTATTTTTTGAACATGGACACAACCTGTTAATTAACCATGTCGACACAACACGACACATTTAAACTTGTTTAGATAAAGAATCACTTAACATAATATGACACGACATATTAGACACATTTAACTTATAAAACCTATTTAACAACATTTTATTATATTTAAACTATATAATCAAATAAATTTTAGGTGAAAAATATTAAAAAAATCTTACCACATAGCACATAAAACTCAAAAATAATTTCAAATAACATACTTTATAAGTTAAAATTTAACAGCAAAATATTATTTAGTATCTTATGCAATATCTAAACATATTATGTTGACACATGACACATTAACATATTTTACAAAAAAGCCCCCAATATATGTTGAAAAAATTCGATCTCATCTCCAAAAATCTTAAGCTATCATATCCTAGTCGGTTACAAATCCCAGACAAATCTCAAATCCTCAATGGACAAATCTTTATCATAGAGTACTATAGACCAAATTCTCTATTTTCAGAGTAATATAAAAACCCCAATGTCATTTGAATCTCAAACTACACTCTTATCATTTCGTTTCTCAAGCCACCACTCCAATCAGAGAAGACGACCCACTGCTACTCTTTTTAATTTTTCTAAGATTATTCAAAACCCACCACTGTTACTCTTCTCATTTCTTTTGAAATGATAACATATCTATGCCATGCATGCATCAATTTAAATATGAGTATAAATGCACTAATGATGCATAGTAAACTTCAACTATATTAAATAAATTTGTATTAAAATTTTTAATTACTAAATATATTTTAAAATTAGATTGAAGGGTATTTTAAGAATAAAAGCTTAAGATAATATTTTTTTGGACAAATGTATCCCTATTGATCCCGATATATTTGAGCCAAAACTCTTTATTGTAACTTTTTTTTGAAATTTGTTTGCTAGAAGAGTAGAAGAAACAATATCTTTTCTTCGACCAACTCTTTCAGCAAAACATTATCTTTCTTACGCTTTTGCTAGAACATGTTTTAATACAGTGCCGACAACATTTATCCACAAAATCAAAGAGCTCTAAGTATGTAGACAGTATACAGATGGTATTCAGTTACAGAAAATAGAATGATAGTAAACAGAGTACATACACACAAAAAAAAAAACTCATACCTGACCTAACAAATAGTGATAGTTCCTAACAAAGCATTTAACTAGTTTCGAGTTGGTAGAAAATAAAACTCATACAAAATTAGTATTCCCCAATTTGAGCGAAACTGTAAGAACAAAATTATAAACATAAGAACAAAATTATAAACATATATAAATACTTAATTGAAAAAATTTGAAAATAAAAGGTTGATACTAAAACATGAAAACGAGATTACCTTCACACAAGAAGAAGAAGAAGTAGAAGCAACAGCTTAAGCCTTTAAACTTCTTTGAATTTGGGATTTTAATAGCAAATTATCTGAAATACGTTTCTTAAGAGGATTAGAAACAACAGTGTCACCTATAGGAACATTCGAAGAATCAAAACTGACCTCTAGGAGCAATCGAATAATCAATTTGCCCTCCAGGATGATTCGAAGCAGCAACCAAACCTTTATGAGCATTCAAAGGATCGACCTCTCTCAGAATCTGAGAAGTACTCTTCACCATTTTATAAGTATAAAAATACAAATTTGAAGATTGAAAAATCACATGAAAAAGTGAAAAACGAAGCACAAATATAAAGGAAGGAAACGTTTACTGAGAACGAAGGCGTAACAGAAGATAATGAAGGAAACAAAAAGTGAAAAAAGGAGATCCTGGTCAATCCAAATTCTAGTGTTGTTGCCGCAAAAATTGAACAACAATAATGAAGAATACTCGAACACTTGGGAACTAGAACGTTGCCTTGAAACCTGTAAACATAAAACACGAATAGGTCGGGTTGTTCTCTAGGGAATCTCTGACGCTTAAATCAATAGCGATTTTGGCAGAGTATCAGTGTGTACAGAGATTATTGCATACCTTGGCAAGTGGTCACTGACAACTATTTATAGTGGTGAGTTGATAAGAGAACATTAACATTTCGTAACATTCATCATGATAACTGTAGCATTTTCTTTACGATTTTAAATACATTAAGAGAATTTTTATTGCTCATGTTCTATCAATTGCTCCACACTTTTTTTTTGGGTTTCCCATAAATAAGAGTATAAAATTATCTCTTGCAAATGTGAAGCGTGTTTATTGCGAATATTCTGAGTGGGACCTTTTTGAAATTATCGCGACAATCAAGAAGCAAGTCATTGGTTTCATAATTTTCTGAGTCCTTGTTGTGATACTTCCTTCCCAAGGTACCTGTTGGGGCCTCCACCCAATTGAGCCCATTTCTCTTGCTTTCTCGCGGAGTGAGCTTTTTATCTTTTTGAAGCTCGCTTCATTTGACTCGTGAGGTGGTTATTTCAATGAGAAAATCACATTTTTATAATAAAATAAAATATTTATTTTGAAAAATATTTTTTAATAATATTAATTTTGAAAAATGTTAGAAAAATATTATTTGAAAAATGTCACATTCGCGAAAAAATCGCGATATTTTTGTGAAAAAATGATTTTTTCGTGACAAAATGAATTTTAGCTAAAAAATATCTGATTTTTTAGAGGCTTCCAAAAAATCTTCAAAAAGTCTCCAAAAATTTTTAAAAGGTCTTTAAAGATCTCAAAAAAATCTCTAGAAATCTCCAAAAATCTTCAGAGGTCTCAAAAAGGTCTTCAAAAGGGAACTCATAATTTTTTTTATAAAATAATCTATTTAATAAATTTTTAGAGTAATTTTTTTTAAATTAAGCTAAATTATTTGTATATATATGCATTCGGTCTACACAATATTTAAAAATTTTAATTTAATTTAATGATAATTAATTTAGTATACAAAAATATACTAAGGTCTACAATAGTTTATAAATGTCTTCATAAAGATCTCCAAACGGTCTTTAGAAATATACACAACATCAATTTTAAATTTTCACTGCCACTAACACCAGATTGATCTCAACCACCATCAACATTAAAAAATAGGCAGCTAGAGTTTGACAAACCCTAGTCGTCATCGACACTACCACAAAACTCAACAAAAACTCAACCTGCACAAAATTAATCTTCAAAATCATACACATAATCAATCAACACAAATTTCTTCAAAACCTAAAATCCATTAATGCAATAAACAAAAATTATTAAACAAACACAAATAAAATCAATACAATTTTTCATGAAAACATTAATAAGATAAATCAAATTACAAGCAATAATAAAAACCTAAAAAAAATTAAAATAGAATGAAAATTTGAATCCTTTCTCTTTCTCGCCACTGGATGCCTCTTTCTTCTTCTCCGTCAAGATCTGAGATCGTTCGTTGCCGAAGAAGAAGCAACA
>CAODLS012045786.1:0-17690 GCA_948243855.1 Flueggea neowawraea
CGAATGAACTTTGGCACAATATAATCAGTAGTCTAAAAGTGCATATTGTTGCTAGTTTTGGCGGAAAATCAAAATACCAATTGAGGAAAGATCTGATTGGATTACATAGATCATGCAATCAAATTGAGAAGGAAATTAAGAGCAAAAATCAAGCCTGATAACTGCAAAATTGGAGGAGATTCGATTTAGAAAGGAGGGAAAATGGTCAAATGGGTCTCAGGTTGACAAAAATTAAAACCAACATAAGTAACAAAGTGAGCTCCTTTGGATTGTGAAAATCCAATCAACAGAACCAATAAGATGGGTTAGTTGGGTTTTGAGCCCGACAAGTAACCTTGACAAAAGTTACAATGAGGACTTGGGCAATTATAAAATTAACAACATGGTACTCAACAATCAGAATAATTTTGGAAAGGTCCTTACTCAAAAAATTCGCAAGAGGCACACTTCATCTTTGTAAGAGAAAAATTTTATACTCTCATTTTTTAGAAACCCAAAAAAAGAGAGTGAGGAGCAATTGATGAGACATTGGTTTTAAATTCATTAATTACAAGTAGTAACAGAAATGTTACTACTCGCCATCAATGAGGAAACGTTATGAGACAACAACATTCATTTTCAACATTCCATAAATAAATATCGGCACCAACATTCAAGGGTATGCTCTACTCTCCACACATACCAATACTCTATTGAAATTAATACTGACTTGAGCGTCGGAGGTTCCACAGGTAGTATCACAACCTCACACTTTCTTGTGTTTTCACGATTCCCGAGTATTCGAGTTCTTCGAGTTTTATAATTATTGTTGTTCATTTTTCGAGGCAACAACACCACCTTCTAATAAAAAGAAAAAATAAACATTAAGCACTATTCAAACCCAAAAATTCAAATCAAATAAAATAAAGAACAATATATACAAACAAATTAGTGGATTATTTACTATACGTGAAATGATAAACATGGAATTGAATCCCTTTTCTATCTTTTTGACAGTCTTTTTTTTGTGTCTGGATTTTTAAAAGTCTTTAACGTAGAAACTTTGGAAGTGATTTTTATTTTTAATTACTATAATGAATATTTAACCGTATTTAACATATTATAATTAAAAAAATGGTTTAGTTTTTTTTTTTATTATATAACTTTTTGAATTGACAAAGAGTGGACAATAATTTTTGATGATTAAGCTATTAATGTTTTTTTATAGTTTATTGATGTGAGTTAGTCGTTATGAATGAGCTTAGCTCTTCATCCGAGGATGATACCACAGTGTATGAGTGTATTGAATGGGCAGACATAACCCATAATTAGACCACTGAACTTTTATACAACATCTCTTTAATCAACTAAATTTTTATTTTTACCAATTAGTCCACTCAACTTTTTAAAATGGTGTAATTAACCCATCCAACTTAACATCGTTAACAAGTCAGATTTTTCCGTTTAGGGATGATGACGTGGATGCCAACAGTGCCAAACATAACAAAATGCTTATTTAATCCCCTGAACTTTCAGAAAAAATCCCTTCAGGCATCCTGAACTTCAATATTGACCTATAAGTTCATTGAACTCTCCAAAATCATGTTAAGAACTTCTTCCAGTTACATGAAACTCTCATCAATACAATCATGTCTTTAAAAAAAATATAAATGATCTATCCAATTCATTTGAGTATTAATCAAAATTACTAAAAAATAATTTTGAAATATTGCTCAAAAAATAATTTGCAATATATCAATTAGATATTTACAAATTTTGTAACATTACTAAAACGCTTGATTAATATATTTGAACATTAATCAAAAGATAAATAAAATAAAATCGAATATTTAATTTATCATCCAAAATAAAATATTTGAGTTTTGTCTAAAACTCAAATATAAAACTCAATTATTTTTGTCAAAAGATTATTCACAATATATCAATTGTTTCAAAGATAATTATATTTATTTTTGAAAATACCATATTTCCAAGTATCATCCCATATATATGAAATTGTTATGTGTTTCAATTTTAATTAAGAATTTCGCGTACAAAACAAACACGAGTGATATTTAACTAACTTGATATATATTTTTTGATCATATACGGAATACCCTTATATATTGTAAGAGTAAATGGAATTAAACAAACCATATGCTTGTAATGTTGCATAATTATATATTGGGAGTAAAAATAATTAAACAAATCATTTATATTCTTTCTTTAATGCATGATTTTGTTAATGAGATTTCATCTAACTGATTTGAAGGGTTTTTTTTAACATATGTTTTAGAGAGTTCAGTCAGCTGATAGGTGAAATATAAAGTTCAAGGGGATGGAGGGACGTTGGACGAAAGTTCAGGGGTTAAATGTGTTCCACCATATTTTGGTACAGTTGACATCCATGTCTGATTTCATGTCATCAACCTATGACGGAAAAATATGTCATGTACAGTAAAAGTAACGGTGTTACGTTGAATGGCTGATAGGTAAAAATTAAAAAGTTGAGTGGGTTGATAGGTGAAAATTAAAGTTCAGTGGGTTAAAGAGATGTTGGGTATAAATTCAAGGGGCTAAATATGGGTTATGCCATATTGAATGGGTTAGTTTGGTCTCAATAGCTTGGGTTCAGACTTACTCCTAGGGTTTCATGGGTATATGTCACATGTCATCTGGTCATAAGAGAGCATCCATGTAGTGTGCGAGGATTATTCTTTTGTCCAGGATGACACGTGTCATGATCCCATTGGTGAGCACCTCTAACTGGTAGGACAAACATTATAGGTTTGGTGCAGGCGATGCTCAAGTGTTGTCTTCAGTGCCAAGGCTCTGAGGGTTTTGTTATTCAACAAGGAGTGTGATGTAATCCTATGGTGGCATGTAGGCTAGGCATATGGTCGGGCAAGGCCAGGCCAGGTCCGAACAACCGGCTGAGTAATTGGCCCAAGCCTGCCCATTCAAAAAGGGTAGGTCGGGCTCGACAGCCTGCAGGTCGAACAACCGGCCGAAATCACTGTCCTCTTTCGTTCACCACCGATACGCACCTGCAAAAAAACAAAACTAGACGGCGGACAACAAAAACTACACGTCGTCCTCCTTTGTTTGTTGCCGCTACACACATGCAAAATACAAAAACGAGACGACAGACGTCGTCCTCCTCTGTTCGTCTTCATCACACCACCGTCGCTTTCTCTTCTCTAGTTGCATCTCAGATCGCACGAATATCTCTGGTTTTGTTCTTCTCTATCGCGCCTCTGTTGTTCCCCCTTCTTCGTCGCAACTCAGAACTAGAGATTGAAGGCATTGGGCTTTGGAAAAACCGTGACAAGGAGAGAGAGAAAGAGAGAGAGAGAGAGAGAGAAGATGAGAGAGGTAATGAGGGAGAGAAAGAGAGAGCAACAACGAAGAGTATGGTGGCGGACGAGCATGAACAAAGAAGAGAGAGTGATATTGTAATGGGAGGGGAAGAGAAAGAGAAAAGCGAAGAGAGAGAAGGACCAGATGTCGAAGAGAGGTCAGAGGGACAATGACGAAGAAAGAGAGATAAAGAGGGAAAAACAAGATTTTGGGTATATATATATATATATATATATATTATACATTTCGGGCTGTACCTATTTTTGGCAAACTCAGGTCCGACCCAAAATTTACTTCGGGCTAAAAAACCCAACCCAATTCTTGATATTAACATGGTCGGGTTCAGGCCAGCCACGGGTCGGGCTAAAATGCCCAGCCCTAGTGGCATGAACTACTTAATGATAGGTTGGCCTTTCATCCAGGTGAGCTCCACATAGCTGTTTGGGCGAGACTAGCTGGGTAACCTAGGGAAGGCGATGCTACCCATCTGCGAGCTTGAGGGCTCCAATTTATCTCATGGTTTTCGTTCTCTATGGGCCTAGGCCAACCCCACATCATTAATAATAAATTTTCCATGATTATATTACTAATGGTTTTCCCTCATTCTAACAAATACATTGCGTGAGATTCGAACTACACAAATAAGTAGGGGTGTAAACGGTGCGATTTGGTCGGTTTTAAGTCTTCAAACCAAATCAAGAAGCAAATTGCGGTTTGAGAAAACTGCAACCGCGGTTAAACCATTAGTGCTGTTAAATCCACTAAAATCAAACTAGCGGTTGTAGTACGATTGGTCGGTTTGTGTCTTATTAAATGCATAAAAAAAATTAACAACTAAACAAAGTAAAATGAATAACAACATTAAAAATAACCTTAATACATTAACATTTAACAGCTACCCTCCCAAAATAACCTTAATACATCTAACAGTTGCCCTCCCAAAAATAACCTTAATTATAAAATATATGATATGCAGTTACGGTTTGATTTGAGCGGTTTTAGTATATTATTAATCGTAGTCGAACCGGAAATTAACGATTTTATAAAATTATGATCCACAATCAATCTGAATGTATAAAAAACTGCAAATTGCGGTGCGATTGTGAACGAGTTGGTTGGTTTATACTGTCCAGCGGTTAAACCTTACACCCCTACAAATAATCATATTTTTTGTCACTAATTGAACAAATAATTTAATTTTTTGCCATATATCTTAACCAATTACAAATATACAATCTGCTATTTATTCTCCAATCTACCAAAAATCAAAAAGACGTTGTTATTTCCCTTCTTCTCCCATTATTTATAATTTGCTGAAGTTCAAATTTTTAGGAGTGCGGCATAGTTAATTTGATGTATCATTATTATTCACTCAGAAAAAATGCATCATTATTATTCAAAGAGAAAAAAAAAACCGAAAAGAGAGGGGAGAAAGGACCTTCAACAAAGCAATGCAATCAACTACAACTAAAGTGATATATGATATTCCCCAAAAAAAAGTGATATATGACAAAGCAAGAAATATTTAACTTATTATGTCCCTTCTCATTGTATCTTAGATGTAAAAATACTCAAATACATACTAATACACTTATTATTTAGTGGTATTAAAATTATCTTTAGTGCAAAAAAATGGGTGATGTACAAAAAATGGGTAACAAAAAAAAATCTTTACAATACAACACTAATTAAAAAACTTACCAAAAATAGAAAACGAAATAAAAGATTAACAAATACAACAGTTTGATCGCGTGTTGACCACACGTTGGTCACGCTTTGCCCTAACTACTTAAGCCATTGAGAAAGAATACAACTGGAGTATAACATGAATACAGAGTACAACTCTAGTACATGTAGAGTACAATCCAAGTACAGACTAGTGTTAGTGAATGCTCCTTTGACTAGTATAACCAAATATATGTGGAGAATAACACGAGTATAACTAGAGTCACAACAAAACTGAAACTCTTTTGATTAATATAACATAGTACATATGGAGTATAACACGAATACAAACAACAACAAAAGAACAAAAATATACAACATTCTCTATAATGCTTTGCTCACAAGGTCAATAATGTCCTAATATCCGAACTATGGTAGCTAATGCGCCCTGCATCTCAAGCATTAAGTCTCACAGTTCACTGCAAAAAAAGCCATATGAAGCTCATCTGCAGAATTCCCCGTACTAGAATACTTCTCATAAAATTGTCACATCCAAGTAATCTCCAATCTGGAAACCAAGCTAAGCCAGTACTTTAGTATCATCTTTCCTATTTCTGTTAAAAAATGTCTTCCCCACCTCTCGCACCACAAAACGACCATTTTTATCAGGATATACAAAAGCAAAAGACAGTCTTGCATCCCTTCTCCTCCCAATACTGAATTTACTTCAACTCTTCTTAATCAACTCCTTAAGCTCCTCGTTGTACTGCTCCCTCACGAACTCCTCCTTGTACTTCTTCCTATCATCTTCCGGCGCTGATGAGGCGTCAAGGAAATGTTCAGGAAAGGAACGATCGTGTTCTCGTGGCTAGCGACTTGAATGTCGACGAAGAAGAATCTGACAGTTTGAAGCTCCATGCAACCGATTCACGATTAAAAATTTGAGCCGATTACAGAGAGGGAGCGACGAAAGAGAAGGACACAGGCGAAGGAGGAGGAAGAGGATGTGGCTAGGGTTTGGTGGACAGAGGATAGGGCAGGAAACAAAGAGAGAGACGAGAGAGGAGAAGTGGTGCAGGTGAGATAGACAGAGGAGAGAGAAATTGATTATTAGGAGAATATAAATTGTTATATTTGTGAAATATAAATTAAAATGTTGTATAATAGAATGTATTATCCATTGGGTTGCATTTGTAAGATGATAATGACAAAAAAGTATATGGGGTGTAATTTTCTCTTAAAAAAATCGAGAGTTCAATTTATAGTATAAGTCAACATATAAAAAAAAAAAAAGGAAAAACTCTAAATGCATGCATATGCCATTTTAAATTTCTTTATATATAGTTTAATATCAGTATGAATTGGAAGGCTGGACTTTTTGACTGCAATTGTTAACTGTAGAAATGTGGAAATTGCTTTAAAAATCAACTTCCTTAAATGTGAAACTGAAGAGGAAAAAATCGAACATGTATCAATTATTGTTCTTGTATTTGTCCAATCAAATATATATAAAAAAAGTAGCAAATTCACCAAAGTAGTGACATTCAAGCTGGAAATGGAATTTGCATACGTTTGCATATTATTTCTTCTTTAGCTTATTTGTAGAAACATTGAATTTGAATCACAAAATCCATGGTTAACTACTCCTAAGTTTATATGTATATTTTCTTATCTTTATCTTTTTTCAAAAAATATTTATTTAATTCTTTCGAGGTTTGAAAACGGTAAATTTCTAAGTTTTGGGCAAAGTGAATGATTTATTTTTTTAAGAGACATTAATACAATAAAAAGAATATAATATACCAGAAGATTGTGCAGATATTCTATAAATCTATCAGATTCCAAACTCATACAAACATGAAAAAAATTTAATATCTTTGATCAATAAACTTTAAAATAAGTAACCAAATTCTCTTGAATTGTTTTTTTAACTAAATTGGCAGCCTAATTAACGAAAACTTGCATAAAATCGTAAGTTCAAACCTGCAAAAATAAAAAAAGCATCTAATAAAAAAGAATTAATTAAAAATTTCAATTTTTAATTTACATCCACACCAAAATCCAGCAATGTCCCCACAAGAAAAATGAGAAAAATTGCAGTGTAAATCCTGCAAAAAGACCTCCTGCCTGCGGTCTCCAAGAACCTTACTTCAATGGCATTAACTACAACCACAAGGACCCTCCTGTCTTTTCATCCACAATATTATTTCCCCAACACACATTAAAATATTTATTAATTAAAAAAAAAAAGATAAAAAGAAGAAGCAGCAATCCTTCGGCTATAATCCCATATTGAGATTCTAGTCTCTAATATGGAGATGTGTTACTATATTTACATATCGTAGCCCGTTTTTTTGCGGGAGGACGGACTATATGTGTCAGACGCGATGCCCACTAGCCCTGCGTCTGACACGTACATGCTTTTCTTAAACAAAATTTGACCGTTGGATTATTTTGATCCAACGGTCAGATTTATTCCAATGGATTAAAATAAAATTATGTTTAGTGAAAAGCTGAGTAGGCGTCTCGCGAAACTCTTAAAGTAGCCTCTGGGTTACGGATGAAAAAATTGAGGGGCTAGGAACTGAGAATTTTAATAAAATAACAATAAAAACGCTAAGTAGGCGTGCAACGGGACGACTTCAGAGACCGTGGGTTACGAGTAGTGCGAGAGTGTGGCGGAAAAAAAGGAAAAGTTGTGGGGACTAAGTACAGAGTTAAGGACATTTTTTGACATAATTTATTGGAGGATTTTGTGGGCATGTGAAGGAATATAAATACTCCTAAAACTCACTCTTTTAGATATCTTTTATCATTCCACAAAACATTCTCTTTGTTCTTCCATTTTCTAGATAAAATGTTAGGTTATGGTTTAGGCAAGAAAAGAAAAAGCTTCTGAGAGATTAAAGGATTCCTATTGAAGAAGGTTTGGAGAGTCATCCTTCACATCAATCACTCTTCTATCTCTTCGCATTTATATTCGGTGACATGTTTAATTTTTATATTTATTGTTTTATTTTGTTTTTCATTAACATGATTATTTAATTTTGTTTTATCTCTTTGCATTTAAATCTGTTGTTAGAACTTAGAAATGTAAACTATTGATGACTATTTGCTTTATTAATGAATGTGTATTGTGTTTTAAGTTCTACATTTTGTGTTGTGTCTTGGATTTGATTCAATGACTTATTTTGAATGCCTATTGTTATGCTTAATCACCATGATGATAGTATTAAAAAGTCTAGGTGAAGGATCAAAAGATGAAGTCTAGATGAAGTCCACAAGTATTGAACTTGCCTAGTTTAGGATAGACATATTTTATGTAGGTAAGGTCTTCAATGAAATTATTTAAAGGCTTAAAGAATCTAGTTTAGTTGGATTTAACCGAAAGAATTGGTCTGATAAAAGTAGACATAGATTAAATGAACTCAAAAGAGGCTTTTAAGTGAGTAAAGTAATGAGAACACTCAAAATTTCAAAAATCCCCTCCGTTAATATAGCAAATAGGAATCTCAGTTGAAGTCTCGAAAGTCCTAACGCTTTATCATTTATTGGTTATCCCAAGTCAACTCTCATTTTCAATTGTTTGCTTAAATTAATTTCGAGTTGCTTAATTAAAAATACCAAAAACCAAATCATGGAATTTATTGCTTTCCTTTTATGAATAGATCACATTTAGTACTCGTTCTTTGTGGATTCGATATTTTAAGAATATTCCGAAGGCTAAAACTACATTGACAACCATTCAATTGCTTGGACTTTAAATAAAGTGTGATGTGCAAAAATAGGCAAGAAAACAAAAATCATTTCACAAATACAACAACATTTGAAAAAATACCAAAAATGAAAAAAATGAACGAAATATTCAAAAATACAACAGTTTGACCGCGTATTTGACCAAACCATTTAAGTCAATGAGAAAGAGTACAACTGGAGTACAACCCGATTACAGAGTACAATTGGAGTACATGTAGAGTATAACCAGAGTACAGAGTAGTGTTATGAAGGCTCTATTGACCATCAAAGAATGATTACATGTGGCGTACAATCCGAGTACAAATAATGTTAATGAAGACTCTTCTGACTAGTATAACCGAGTACATGTGGAGAACAACTCGAGTACAATTAGTATAACAACAAAACTGAAACTCTTTTGACTAGTATAACCGAGTACAAGTAGAGTACAAACAAAAAAAAGAACAAAAATACACAAAAAACACTACAAGAAAAAGCCTCAATTGTGACAAAATCTTTGAGATAAACCTTTTTTTGTCGTAATTTTGCGACGAATTGGTCGCAAAAAGCTGGGTTGACTATTTTACGACCAATTTCGTCGCAAAACATTTGCGACAAACCAAATTCTGTCGCAAAAATTGGCGGGAAGCTTCCCACCAACTTTTTACGACAGATTTTGAGACCAATTGACCGTTCATAGCAAAAATTAGCGACAAAACGACCGTTCATCGCAAAAAGTTGCGACAAAAGACGAATTGGTTGCTAATTTAGGGACAAATTGATGGCTAATAAGAAAAAAATTCCATTTCGAATATTAACGCTCTTAACCTTTAATAATATAACAAATTAATTGCTTATAATGTTATAATTCTTAAAATTTGACCCAATTTTTGAAAAGTACTCTATTGTTTTCCATTCGGCGATATAATCGTGCATGAATTAAGTTGTTCGTCTAATGGAATCCATTAGGAGTTGGCATGAACTTATGTTCATTAGCATAAGCTATAAATTAATCACCAATTCAAGATATTTCTTTACATTTAGAATGTGGTTAAAAGTAAATTAATCACCAATGTAATATATACAAATATATTTTAGCGAATTATTAAATCTTAATTGTTTTCATTGAAAAATGTGGATTAAAGTGGAAAATGCATATTTGCGACCAATTGGTCGCAAAATGGGTGCTTTGCGATGAATTGGTCGCTAATAAAAAAATTTCATTTCGAATATTAACGCTCTTAACCTTCATTAATATAACAAATTAATTGTTTGTAATGTCATAATTATTAAAATTTGACCCAATTTTTGAAAAGTACTCGATTGTTTTCCATTCGGGGATATAATCTTGCTTGTATTAAGTTGTTCGTCTAATGGAATGCATTAGGAGTTGGCATGTACTTATATTCATTTGTATAAGATATAAATTAATCACCAATTTGAGATATTTCTTTACATTTACAATGTGCTTAAAAATAAATTAATCACCAATGTAATATATAAATATATATTTCACCGAATTATTAAATCTTAATTGTTTTCATTGAAAAAAATGGATTAAAGTGGAAAATGCATGTTTGCTACCAATTGGTCCCAAAATGGGTGCTTTGCAACGAATTGGTCGCTAATAAAAAAAATTCCATTTTGAATATTAACATTCTTAGTCTTCATTAATATAACAAATTAATTGTTTGTAATTTTATAATTTTTAAAATTTGATCCAATTTTTGAAAAGTATTCAATTGTTTTTCATTCGGCGATATAATTGTGCATGAATTAAGTTGTTCATCTAATGGAATGCATTAGGAGTTGGTATGTACTTATGTTCATTAGCATAAGATATAAATTAATCACCAATTCGAGATATTTTTTTATAGTTAGAATGTGCTTAAAAATAAATTAATCACCAATGTAATATTTAAATATATATTTCACCGAATTATTAAATCTTAATTGTTTTCATTGAAAAAAATGGATTAAAGTGGAAAATGCATGTTTGCCACCAATTGGTCGTAAAATGGGTCGCAAATCAAAAAAATTACTTAATTGTTTCATTGAAATTTACATAATTGTTTTCATGTATTTGTTTAGATTTTTTTATTAGAAATTGGATTAAATGTAGTAATTTTTATGTTTTGGACTAGTAAATATCTAATATTTTGTAAATATTTAATATCTTTTCGAATTAATTAAAATATTAAATATTTTATTTATTTTTTCTATTTTTATTTCGTCATTTAATAGTATTAAATAAAAAAATATATACAACAATTTGGATTTTTTTGCGATTAATTCGTCGCAACCACTGAATTTTTTGGCGGAGCTTTCGAATTTCCATGAAATTTTGGGCGGGTCTCTTATTTTAAGTTGCGACCAATTGGTCGCAACTGATTGGCTGGTTGCGACGAATTTTTTCACTTTGTCCATCGTCACACGACTCTTCATTCTCTTCTACCCTTCGTCCTCTTCACACAACTTTCAATCCAACCCATTTTGAATAAAACAAACCACCCCACTCAACCCAACCCTTCTTCATGAACAAGTCGCTGCTTCTAGAGGGGAAATAGTGGGCCGCCGTCGCTGTTGGAGATTAGACATCTGACTGCGCACAACAAGAAGAGGATAATAACACCACTGAGGTGAGACAGAAATTCTGTTAGTTTTTTGTTGCTAAAGTTTTTGTCTTTTGACGATTTTGAGTGGTTCTTGGTGTTTAAATCTTTTATTTCTTTTGCAGGTTATTTACAACAGGGAGACTGATGATACAATTCATGGATTTGGGTTCGTGGCGATGAGTACTGTTGAGGAAGCTGAGAAGGCTGTAGAAATGTTTCACCGATATGTAAATGCTTCCTTTTATAAGTACCGTTGAGGACAAGGAAATCAATGAGGGGGAAACTGATGCAGTACAAATGGGAATGAATCAAAACGTTGAGTTTTGATTAAGTGATTCTAGAAGAAGTGAATGAGCTGGGAACCATGTGATGGTTAGCCGTTATTAAATCAGTTTTTCTCGGGTGGAATCTTTTCAATTTGTTATTGTCGTTTTGTTACTGTCTTTTGTATTTTTCTGTTTTGGATTTCTGTGAGGCACGAGAATTGCCTAAATGTAAGGTGTGTGGGACCTCTTGATTGTGATCTGAATGAATACAATTCTCCTCTCTATTGAGTCTCTCTATTCCTCCTCCTCTGCTTTTATCTTCTATCTTTTCTCTGCTCTTTTCTACTCTGATTCTCACCCTCTCTTATACTCTTCTTCTAAATATTCCCTTCCTGCTTATCTTGTCACTCTGATCCGCATCAGATTTTCAAGAGAGAGGAGAGTGAGCGAGAGAGAAGTGGCGGAGGAGATGGCTCTATTGGGTTTCAAAGAAAGATTTTTTTTTCCCACTGAAATGGATGGGTTCTGCTGCAATTCGGACAAAGTGGGTTTCTAATTTTTTTTGTTGTCTAGTGAGTGTTTTATTGTTGTTATTGAATGGTTTTTAATTTCAGAAACCCCAATTTTTAATGAATGTTTACTTGTTGCAGATCTTAGGGATTGGCTGCTCTTATTGGATTCTTGAAATTGTTGCTTGACATCTTGGATTACAATGTAAGCTGGTTATTCATGATCATTGCGATTATTTTGCCATTGTGATTTGATTCTTGTTGAGCTGCTGTGATTATTCTGCCAGTAGTTTTTGTGGCCCTCTGTTCTACAACAACATAATCAAAAGGGATGTTAAGGATAAGAATCAAAAGGAGTAAACTAAAAGGTGTTTGTGATTTTCAATTTCAGATTCTGTTGACATAACAATAATCTTGTGTTATGGAAAGTGCAAAAGATAAAACTTGTAGTTTAATCTTCTAACTAGATAACTGTAAAATTTTGTGTCAAAATAAGGGGTGGGTGAAGCGATGTGCTTCTTGAAAGAGACTTGACTCAGATTATCATCCTGTTCATAACACAAATTTTGTGGATTCATTTTCAATTCTTTAGATACCGAAATAGCAAAAGAGTTAAACATGAAAGTTGTTGTTTTATGTCTTAACTACTTGTCTGTAAAACAGTTTTTCAATTTATTGAGCATGTGGGGAGATTTGGATGTGTGAAGTTGCATTGTTCAGTATCTTCTTAAGGTGGTGTTTCCACTCTTACCTGTCCTCATTTTTTGTATTAATTTTTTGAGCTTTCAAGACTTGACACCAGCTAACAATACTTGGACATGCAAAATTTTCATTATTTCAGCAAGGAGGGATAATCAAGGAGACATGGACGGAGGAGGATCCAAGAGAAGCTATATTGAAGTATATTGACATTTTCTTTTATTTGTAGATAGTTTATGTAATTCAATATGGCAAATACACAATAATTTAGTCATTTTTCTGACTTTTTTAATCAAATATATCGACTTTTTTTAGATAGTTTATGTAATTCTTATATTGTAGAGTTAGTAAACATTTAATATTTTGTAAATATTTGAGATTTTAATTATAAATATTTAATATATTTTTTAACTATTTAAATACTTTACATTTCAATTATTTTCAGTTTTTATTAAATAATTTAACAATGATAATAAAAAAAAATAAAAATAAAAAACAATACTCTTGTTTCGACAAATTGGTCGCAAAGATTTACGGCGAATTCATAGCAAAATTTTGCGACGAATTTGTCGCTTCATATTTGTGACGGATTGGTCACAACATTCTCAGTTGACTTTCACCCAAATTTGCGACAGAATGATGACCTATCGCATTTTTTTTGTGGGGCTTGTTTTGCGACAAAAATTTGTAGCAAGCAAGCTTTTGCGACGAATTTTGTTTGTCGCAAATGTGTCTTTTTCTTTTAGTGTTCCTTCTCATTCCACCTCTTTGATTCTCTGAAGCCCTCGCCGCCTCTAAATCCTTCGCACACTACAATCGTCAATGGACCTCTGAATTTCTTTCATTCCACCTCTGAATATGTCGATCACGACGTTGAGCTCTCTCAGCTCTCTTTCTTGACGCTCAGCTCTCTCCCCCGATGCTCAGCTCTCTTAGCTCTGTCTCTTGACACTCTAGTCTGGCTCTGTCTATATATCTCGACGCTCACCTCTATCTCTTGATGCTCCAGTCCAACTCTGTATCTCGATCTCGATGCTCACCTCTCTCTCTCGCCAGTTGATGAAAGAAGGTGATTGTTTTCTTTTGCTTTCTTTTACCCAGTGTAGTTGTGTTTTTTACCCAGTGAAATCTGTGAAGTTTTATAACTGACAATTAGAGCAGTTAGAAACAGTGCGTGTTTGAGCGATGTTTAATTAAAATTGCAGGATAAAGTATGGATTTAATATGTTTCTTGTGATTTATGAGGAAGAGTATTTTAATTTTGATGTCTTATGTTTTGATTTAGTACGTTTACAATATTTTCGGGCTTACTTGCAGGATGTAGTATGGATAGCGACAGTGATAAGTCAGCGGAGTCCAAGCGGATTAAATCAGACATGTGGGACACTTTCGAGAAATTACCCACTTTGGCAAGAGAATATCCGAAAGCTCAATGTAAGTTATGCAAAAGAATTTACACTTGCAAGAGTACTGGTGGCACTTCTCATTTGCATAGGCATATTAGTAAGTGCCCTAAACGAGCTTTTCGTGATATAAGGCAATACAAAATTCGAAGTGATATTGGTTCAAGTGGTGTGTTTTTGTCAAATTTTAGAATTAATTTGGATGCAATTCGAAGTGAAATTGGACCAATGATTGTGAGGGATGGGCAATCATTTACAATGGTAGAGTATGATGGATTTAGGCGTGTTATGGTAGTTGCTTGTCCTGAATTTAAAATGATGAATAGGAGAACAATAAAAAGGGATATTATGTCACTTTATGAAAAAGAGAAAAAATAAATGATTGAATATTTGTCCATGGTTTCTGTTAGAATTTGTTTAACATCTGATACATGGAAATCTATAACTGAGGATTATTACATTTGCATCACAACACATTTTGTGGATGCTAAATCGTCTATGCAAAAGAGAGTTATTCATTTTAAATTAATTCCACCTCCTTATGATAGTGTATCAATTGAAGATGAGATTAACTCTGCTGTTGCTGCATGAAAAATTCAAAAGAAATTGTTGAGTATTACTTTGGTTAATGTGAGCACTAATGATTGTGTTGTTGATTTACTTAAAATTCATTTGAATGGAATGGGTCTTCTTCATATGACGGTGATTTCTTTCATATTCAATGTTGTGCTCACATATTGAATTTGGTTGTGCAATCTGCTTTTGATATTATGTTGGTGACCATTAAGAAATTGTGTGATGGTGTTAAGCATGTGAAACAGTCTGCTCATAGGAAAAATAACTTTGTTGCTTTAGCCAACAACATGAATGTGGATACTAGTAAGAAATTGGTTATTGATTGTCCAACTAGGTGGAATTCAATTTATGATATGCTTGTTGTAGCACTTCATTGCAAAAGTGTATTCTTGAAATTTGGTGAGATGGATAATAACTTCAACTTATTCACTTTATCAGAGGAAGAGTGGACAAATATTAGTGTTCTGTGCAATTTTTTAAAACCATTTTATGAAGTGACTTGCACATTTTCTAGAGTGAAGTATCCAACCTCGAATTTGTATTTGAAAGGTGTTTGGCAAATTCATTACAAGTTGTTAAATATTCTTAATAGTCTGGAAACTTTCTTGACACTATGGTCATTGAAATGCAGCGTAACTTTTACAAATATTGGGGAGAGTATAGTTTGATTTTGTCATGTGCTGTGATTTTAGATCCTCAGGATAAAGTCAAAACAGTTGAATATTGCTTCAGTAGGGTGTATGGGGAGGAAGGTGCTAAGATTCATATAACAAAAGTGATTACTTCACTATAAAAGTGCTTTGAGGCTTATAAAAAGGGAAAACACTTGATGTTGTTGACTCAAGCAATAATAAAAGTGTTAATGATGATGATGGTGAAGACATCTTTAAAGATTTGGTTAAATTTAAAGGAACTAATTGTCGGAATCAAATGCAAAAGTCGGAGTTAGATATTTATTTGGAAGAGCCTACTCTTGACAGAAATAGGGAACTAGATGTTTTACACTTTTGGAGCACTTGTTCGTTAATATATCCTGATCTATCTTCTATGGTACATGATATTTTGACTATTCTAGTATCTACAGTTGCTTCAGAAAGTACATTTAGTGTGGGACGTAAGGTGATTAGTCATTTTCGCTCTTCATTGAAAACAAAGACAATTGAAGCTTTAATGTGTCTTCGAGATTGACTATGAGCATCTTCAGAGCCTAGTAAGTATTTTACATTTAAAAAAATTGCAAGCTTATGTATTTGTATTGTTAATTACATTTGTTATGGATTTAATGTGCAGGGAATAATGAAAAAAAAAAGATTTTTAGAGCTCGAGTTTTGATTCAGAGGATGATTAGTTTGTTTTGATTGTTTTTTCTAACTAATTTTAACACGATGAATTTGATTTGTATTGTATTAAATTGCATGCATGTTTTGGATGTTTTAATTGTATTAAATTGCATGTATCGGATGTTTTAATTGTGTTAAATTGCATGTTTTGGATATTTTAATTGTATTAAATTGACGGTCTCCACATAAATAATATCATGAATTATGTTCTTACCCTTTATTTGAAGCACACTTTCTTCTATATGATAATTTAGTTGGTAACCACCCTATGTTGTGGAGTGCAAAATACTTCAGGTATAAAAGGAAGCAAATAATGAACTTATGTTGAGAACAAGTTTTAAACAACTGATGCCAGAACGTGGCATCATAATTTTCTTGATAGTGTTGATAAAAAAAAAAAAAAGAAAAAAGGAAGCAAATAATATTTATTGGTTTTTTTTTTTAAAATAGTATGGTATGTTGGCGGGTCAGCCAGGCCTGGTCCTTTTGAGGGGTCAGGCCTGGCCACACATCTAGCACCGCCGACTGGGCATGGCCCGACCCATTGGACTAGGCTGAAAAAAATGGGTGTGACTTTGCCCAGCCCGGGCCGGTGCCTAACCCTAGTGGGTACAAGTAAAGTATTCATGCTCGTTGGCTAATACTTATACCGTACCCGCACTCATACTCATATGTGTATAATATATTGTATAATATATATTATATGTAGATATAATATATATCATATTATCACTACTATAATGCATTTGTATTAAAGTATTATCACTACTTGAAAATACTGCAACTCTAAATGAATGTAACCTCTAAAGTATTATTATCTCTATGATAATGCTATAAACAATTATTATTGTACGTCTATATTCGTTTATATGTGATCATTCGATACCCATCAAGTAATCTTATTCGTATTAATTCGAAAAGTGGAATAAAAAGTTGAAAAATATAAGCAAATGATTGATGTAATGGCAGATGAAATTCAATGATTAATGAAATGTATTTCTATTAATTTTTTAAGATTAAAAATATTCAGATATGTATTTCAGATTTTTGTATTATATTATATATATTTAATATATATTAATTGATGTCTTTTCTTTTTTAAGTAATATTTTACAATCATTGACATGTAATTATTTTTTAGATTAACCAAATGTACACATACAATGGGTAAACGGTACCTCGCGAGTAAGCGAGTACCCTATAGGTAGAGGTGAACCGGAACCGGCGGTTCCGATTTCTGAAATGGAGGAACCGAAACCAAACCGTGGTTCCCACGGTTTGGTCCGGTTTCGATTCCTGTTTTGACCGGTTTAACAGTCGATTTCGGTTCGATTTTCTTTTTTTTTTTCAAAAATTTTGTTTTTAACTGTCTATTTTATTCCATCAATCATTTTTCCGGTTTGTAAATTTTGTTATATTAAATAATTAACTATAATACCAATAATACATTTTATTTCAAAGATTTTTTTAATAATTTTTAAACAAATTAATTATTCTATTAGTAATTACATCACATAATTTTAAACAAAATTAGAAAAAAAAA
>CAODLS012045841.1:0-23296 GCA_948243855.1 Flueggea neowawraea
ATTAGCTCCACCTGCAACAGGGAAGATGTTCAAAGGCCTTCTGATGTGTTACAGTGTAATTCTGGTGACTTTCTACTCAGCTGCAGTGTCTGGCTACTGGGTTTTCGGAAACAAATCTAACTCCAACATTCTCAAAAGCCTAATGCCTGATGAAGGGCCATCCCTGGCTCCTACTTGGGTGCTCGGTCTCGGCATTGTCTTTGTTCTGCTTCAGCTATTTGCCATTGGCCTGGTAAGCTTTGCTGACAGAGTCGATTCAGCCCTCAATCAATACACAAACAAAATCAAATATTTGAACCATCATTGACAGGTTTATTCTCAAGTGGCTTACGAGATCATGGAGAAAAAATCAGCTGATGTGAAGCAAGGAATGTTTTCGAAACGAAACCTCATTCCGAGGATAATTCTTCGTACCATTTACGTTATAGTGTGCGGTTTCATGGCAGCTATGCTACCGTTCTTCGGCGACATAAATGGTGTCGTAGGAGCAATTGGATTTATCCCTCTAGATTTCATCCTCCCTATGCTTCTCTACAACATGACACACAAGCCACCAAAATCTTCCTTAACTTATTGGGTTAACATAACCATCATAGTTGTGTTTACAGGTGCAGGAGTCATGGGTGCATTCTCTTCTATAAGGAAATTAGTTCTTGATGCCAACAAGTTCAAACTTTTTAGCAGTGATGTTGTTGATTAAGTCTTGCACATAAAATTCATCAGCAATGTTGTGCTTCAAGTGCAATTAGAGAGGTAAAAAAGGGCCTTTGAAGATGTAAAATCTGTACTAAGAAAGATGAGGCAGTGGCTTACAATGTTTACCTCAAAGAGTGCAAGTACTGAATTAGGTACTTGTCAATTAATGAAAGAAACTGAGCTGAAAGTGTACATGTTGCATAAGAAGAAAAATATGATAAAAAAAGAAGGAAAATATGTTGCTGTAAATCAGCCATAAATTGCTGAGTCATTAGTGTGAGTAAATCGAACATCTGATCTATTTTTTTTCATCAATTATTTTATTTTCTCCCACGGAAAATCGAACTCTCAACCTCTTAGTGTTGATATAACAAATATGGCTACTGAATTTGATTGATACAGGTAAGAGTATACCACAACTCGCAATATTATTCATGTAGTAACTCTCGAAGAATAAAATTGTCTCTCGAAGAAATGGTTTTCCTGGAATTTTTGTAGTGAGTTTGGTAATTTGCGACAACGTTTTGCTTGCGTCAAGGCGACCCCCAAGTAAAATAACATTATGTACTTGGACTAGTCAAGTAAGTTTGCAACTTGGAAATATAAAAGCAGCACTTTGTATTTTTTCCTTTTAATTTTTTTATAATACTAATTTGTGCTAATTAAAATATAGTATTTTGATTTTATGTCGAGTCCGTTGAATTAGAGACTGTATTTGGTCATTAATAATTGATGGAAATTTCAATTAAAGAAAATCTGCTCAACGTGTTGCTCACGAAAACGATATATTTCGTTGTTGGTGAATTAATTAGGACAAGGTCAACAAAACTCATTAATTGTCCGAATATTGAATTAGTATTTCCATTCTCATCATCATTGGGTGCCATTATTGAATCTTGATGATCATTTCTCACTAGTACATGTAAGAATAAAAACAAAAGCTCTTTCGATTGAAGAAGATATAGATGTTGAATAATCCTGATTTTCTTAAGAAAACATTGTTATCAACCTGATAGGATGATAGAAGACCATTCATCAATAATCCTGGTTTATTGTTGACAATATTGATTTGTTAACAAACATGTCCTTTTCGTTGCAATAAACTAAACCAAATCTGAAAAATTTCTTGAAGTGTTTGTCTTAATAACAATCTAATCAATAAAATAAATATGAAATAAATCAATTGATATCTACAGTAAAGTTTTATCTATCGAACTATCTAAAACAAATTCTTCCATATCGAATTTTCTTTTTGACAAGTCATTTTATTTGCGCTCTCTTTGATAATCGAACACTCGATCTTGAAGTGCTGGAATTGAATTTAATATTAATGAACTACAAGCCAATTGTTTTTTTTTTATCAAATTTTAGAACTTTTTTTTACCAAAATCCCAAATTCAAGTCCTCTCTAATTAAAGGAGGAAGAATTCGTGTCACTCTATTGCCTATTGTCTGAACTAGTCCAACATATAAAAAAATTAAAATAAAGATATTAGTTAAAATATAACAATTTTTTTGAGATTTAAATTTAATATATCAAAATTCGGATTCTAAGGTAAATATGAATGAGTTTCCACTCAACAACAGTAATCGTGAGGATAAGTTGCTTTTAGTGAAATTACTAGTATTGATTGAGATATCAAAAAGCAAAACAATTAAAAAAAAAATTGAACCACGAAAAGTTGAAGATAGAATCAAGCCATAAGGAGTTTATTATCAAAGTAGGTAATTTGATTGTCAAAGTAGGTAATTTGCTTATGTTATTAGTCCCATGAAGCGTTGAACTAAGCCAACAAACCAAGAAATAGGCATCGAGAATGGTAAAATACACTGCGGATTTCCAAAACATTGATGTATATATCCAACTACTCAATCTTGGAAGCATCTCTTTTACTATTTTTTTTTTTATATTTTAAATTTTATGAAAATTTTAACCTTCGACCTTTCAATACTGAAATGACTTCAATATCACTAAATAAAATTTTATTATATTTTACTGGTAAAGTAAGTTTTTTTATTAAGCAGCTAAGTTTTCATAGCATTAAAAAAGTAATCAGCTCTTTCAACTTGAAACAAGCTTAAAAACATATATTTGATTGAAACTAGTCAACCAATAATTGAAAAGGTTACTTTATCTTTGAGAAGAAGAAGAAGAAGAAGAAGAAGAAGAAGAAGAAGAAGAAGAAGAAGGTTACTTCAGTAAAAAAAAAATTGAAAAGGTCAAAAATCCAAGCCACTTAAAGAATAAAATGTATTTGAACAAACTTTCATGTCTCTTCAAGTAAATGAAGATTAATCTTCATCTTTTGATTGGTTTGGTGTATGGTTAAGACCATACATCAAGTGTAGCAAAAAAATTTCCATCAAATAAATACATAAAGTAGAACATGTGTAAAATTTAGGCGTTACTTGATTGAAAGTTAGTAGGAAAAAGGATATGCAACTTTTCAAGAAGTTGAAAATTTCTTATAGTCTATTCCTTAACTTCCTCTTGACCTCAAAAAATAATTTATTGATGGGAAAAGTAAAAAATTTTTAATTCTTTAGTTGTTTGGGCTCAATTTTAATAAAATTAGTATGAGATCCGTGTAATGCAGTGAATTTTCAAACAACTAAATTATTATATTAATTGAAATAAAAACATTTTTTTGGCATTTTTTTTAAGTATACTTGAAGCATTACCACCTAACAAAATTTTTGAATCATATAAAATTGGATAATTAGATCTAGATCTAATTGCATATCTCATCTCTTCCATATTGCCAGTTAAAATAGCCATACCATCGCTTTAATTACGGCTCGTTGAGGACCACCAATATGGCAATGTTTATAAAATAGGAATAAAGCTAAAGAAGTCATAAAAGATCACATCATAATACATTCACACCAGATTTTTTATAAAACATATGAAAAAAAAGAAAAACATGCATGAAAATGCACTTACCTATTTATGTTCACAACGTCAATGGCTTGAATAATAAGTGTAGTATCCTTAAAAAAATAATAAATTAAAGTACCAATGGAGAAAAACAGCTGTGCATTACGTGTGTGTAGGGTCATATAAAGGACTCTTTGAAGTTTCGGTCTTACAATCAACCTAGATGCCTTAGTTAACACTTTGTGCATACACGTATAAGCATCCAATTTAGCCACCTAAACCTTTCTTATCCTATTCACAAAATTGTACCAATATTTACTGATATAGTGATATTGTATATTTTCTAATACATTAATTTTAATAGAAGTCATACGTGAGAATAAATATTTTTTTTTTGCAACAATTTCATCTTATTCTTAAATTGAAACACTAATTTTGTATAATATATCAAAAAAATTATGGAACATTCAATTTTTATAAAATAAAAACTTTAGCCTAATGTTTTTAATTATACTTCAGATTAAGCATGAACAAATTGTCAACTTTCTTTAATGAACAACTATAATACGAATTTTCGTATAACAACTCTCGTTGAGAATTGAACATCTGACCCTTTAATGCAATATAAAAAAGTAACAGTTATTTTCTCTCTTAATTTTTGTTGAGATTCTCTTTTTTTGAAATTTAAATTCTTGCCTTTTAACAGATAAAATCCATTTAAAAGTTAGAACCAGCACATTTCATTGAATCAATAGCAAAGCAGCTTGTTGGTAGCTCCATAATGTAACCACCTTAACTGTTAACACAACTAAAGGGACATGTTAAGCAAACTTGCTAGCTAGGGCAAACATGTGTAAAGAAAAAAGAAAGGAAGATTAAATATATGGAAATGGGATATACGTGGATTGATTAACATTTGCAACAAAATCGATTTTGATAGCACTATAACGTCACGATCAGACCACTATAAGAACGTGAATCAATCTTTTCATTATTTAATTAAAATGGTCCAAAGACTAAACAAATTAAATATTAATTATAATAATTGACGTTTATGTGTACAAATACTATACACGATAAAGACCTATTCTGATCTCTTAATAAATGCACAAGTTTGCAATATCATCACAATAATAAGCCATCTCACACGCTACTATTGAATTGAATTGACTTGAAATTTAATATATGGTCCATATGTGAAAGCCGTGAATTTTGTAACGCACCTCCTTTTAGGTCATAACTAATGCCTTTGATTATTTACCTACCAATTAGAAAATATAAATCATACACCAAACAAGTCCTATCTCTTTCCTTCTATATATCCTCTCTTAATTACTCTCTCATATCTTCTAGCATTCCCTCTTTTTTTACAAGTTTTTCGAGTAGTGATTCGACCCTGTAAGCCTTTCCGCCAGTGACTAAAAGTACCACTTTTTTTTCGTGTTATAAAGATATGGAAAAGATTAATCGAGAAACTATGAAGAGAAGCCAAGAAATGAATCAAAAATCAACACAAGAAGCCTTCAATAAGTCACTTGTGTGGGATTGTGGTAGCACACTCTATGACTCCTTTGAGCTCAAATCTTTCGAGCGTCGACTCGACTCGGCTATTCATTCAAGAACCTTGTCGATGCCTCACTTACCGGACCGGCGAGTAGTAAGTCATCTCCCGCCGCCACCTCCGCCACAACCTAGTAATGCTTCTTCCAAGAAACCCTCCAAGATTTCACGTTCGTTTCAGAAATTCATTAAATCTATGTTCAAGTCTAAGCAAAGTTCTAGCAATCTGTTCCGGATTCAAGATCGACCTCATGAATACTACGTCGTTTTCGATAAATCCGGGGTGCTTTCAACCATTCCGGAGGTACCGGAGATTAACCTTGGTGGGTTTTCGCCGGATATTAATTACTCTTTGGTTAAGAGAACTACCTCCGAGAGGTCTCCGGCCACAGCTTCCATCGGTATTTCATGTGCTTAATATTATAAATAACAATAATATACAGTTTTTTTTCTTTTCTTTTTAATTGATTAGAGATGGTATTGTATTTGTAATATGTAGTTTTATGTGTTGGACTCTTTTGTACATATAGGATGTTTGGTTTTGTTGTTTTATGTGAAAATTTTAAGGAATTAAAGTCGGACAGTTTCATGTTTCAAAACCTGAGATTGGTCGGGCCAATAAGTATTGGTAGCAGCTTATAATGTTCAGTTTTTTTTTTCTGTGTTCTTAGAGTAGATATTCTGAGCTTCAATTTTGTAGACATCAATTTATTATTTTTTTGTTTCTGTTCCCCCAACGTGGTGCAGAGGTACTATTTTTTTTTTTTTCTTTTTTTTGGGATCAAATTAATATTTGCATATGGAAAAAAATACTGATACCTTTCTTTCTGATACAATTTTCTCGATTAATAACAAAGATTTTTCTAGTAAATATATATCATATGTTACTTCATACTCAGCTCATACTCCTCAATCATAGACAATGAGAGAATCATAACAAAATTCACTTGGAGCCTGACGACGACCAAAGTGGTAATACAAAATTTGATATTGTATATTTATATAATATATATCAAACTAAATGAGTATAGAGAAACATATGTTATATATAATGTGTCATTGTCTCATTTAATACGTAAATACATATAATATACTTTAAATAAACTATAAATAAACCATGTGTATGTATTATATTTAAAGAGACCAAGGAATCGGGAGAAATTACGGGACCCCCGAACAGCCTAAATCTGCTCCTGATCATAGATGAGCTCCTTAATCATAAAAATATATTAACAGCTTCAATTAACAAAAGGCTAGCTATATAATATTTTAAAAGAAAATAGCAATGTTGCAAAAACAACTTAGTTCACATCTAAAAATATATACTCATGGCACACATCTGCCAATACTTTTAAAAGTCTACGTATAGATCAAGTAAGCTGATCCTTGTCACTAATAGAGATTGTTAAGCTCACTCAATCAAATCATTCACAATTTTATTTTTAAAAATGTTTAATAATTTGAGGGGAAAAAATGCTTATAAATGATTTTTAGTCTTGATTATGTAAGAATTATGATACATTACCGTTAAACCATTGAGTGATACAAGCAGAAGCTTTTTAAGACTTAGCATAGCGCAAACAGACTCATGCATTTGACATGGCAACAATACTCCCAAGTGATGCATATTATGTAAGTTTTATTTTATTTATCCTTATTAATGAAATTTACTATTTTTTTTTAAATTTTTGTATTTCAACTCATGCTCCCCAAATTCAAATATATATTAGACAACACTGAACTACTCTCAATTCTCGAGGGCAATACCGTCAGAGACCCTTAAGAAAAAAAAAGGTAAATTGCACAAATCCCTTATTCGTTCAAGTGAATGGATATGTGCATAAATTAATTATCAAGAATGTGACATAAGATAATGTGACCGTTCTTGATAAAAACATCATAATGAATTGCCTTTTCAACCATATATATATATATATATATATAAGTTTTCCTCACAAAAATTGGGAGCATGATTAACAGTTAATTAATTGCTTCACTTATCAGCTCATATTGGTTTTTTTTTCCGAATCTTAATACAAAATAATTCTCAGTTAAAAAAAATACATAATAATTGGCCATGACTTTAATGCCAAACACATATAGTTAAAATAATTATTTCTCCTTATTAATGATGCATAATATCATATAGAGAATAACTTCAAAAAAAATATATCATATAGAGAAAAAAAATTATATTCTACTCAAATACTTTCCAGGAAAGAGAGAACAAAGAAAACAATTCGTGGATTCATGGCGCTTTTCAATAGATGGACGGTCTAAGTCATATATACGTCGCGCAAATTAATGTGAATGAGGATTGAGTTATTCGTATTAATTTGGTAAAGAAAGAAGAAAGTGATGTCTTATAAAGAAAGAAGAAATGAAGACAAATTTGGTAATTCTGTTTCGATTTTTTTAAATTATTTTATTTGCTCTCATCGATAATTGAACTGACGATTTTTCAGCTATGGTTGATTCTAGCATCAATAAACTAAAAGGTTAATTTTAATAACTTAAAACATAATAATTAATAAACTTGTAATGTATATATTCATTTAGTAATTATGTACTAGCTAGATTAGATTAATGTTCGTACTCTCTCTATTTGTCTTAAAACTTATGTATTGGAACTCGTTATTTTTTAAACATAGTTTAAAAGTTAATTCTGTTAATGAAATTTCTTATTAAAAATGTCAAAAAAATAAGAACATTATACACAATATAATACATAACTTCCGTTTTAAAATTAAAAAAAATAAGAGAAATGAAAAATAAAATGAGCATGCTAATTAATTCGGGACATAAGAGTATTGTAATTTTTTTTGACAAAAAAAAAGGGGTACTGCTAATTAATGTAACAAATGGAGAATCAATACAGGAAAGCAAAAGGGATACTATATCCACTAAAGAACAAACTGCACGTATTGGTCAGAAGGAGACATTTAGTCTAACCAAATAATTTGTTGGGAGAGAAAAAAACAAAAATGAATTCATGCAACCAAAAATTATTAATCTTGGTTTCAATTGATTAAGACTTAATCACTCCTACTGTATTGAATCATATCAAATAAAAATAATAGTAATTCTATGGTTAGAACAACTGGTCCCGGTCAAAAAACAAAACCAAAAAAACTGAAATTTTTTAATTTAAACTCATTAAATGTAATAAAATTATGATCAATAGTATTTTTTCCCTCATGGTGATGGTGTTTCGTTCCAAATACTATATTATCTAACAAAACCTTTAATTTTTCTTGATTAATATTTAAATTGGGACTTAAATGTTTTCAATTTGAAAACGACTTGAAACCTTAAATTACGTGACCATTTCCTGTATAGAAATACTTCGTTTTGGATATTAAATGTAGCAGTTAAGAGACTAGATGAGGCTTGAATTTGCCGGTGGTATTTATGGAGTCTCTCGGATGGAGAAGTCTACTACGACAAGAGTGTATAATTTCGCGCACACACTGCATCACTTGTGTGACAACGTATACCTTATATTTGCCGTGAAAGATATAACCCCGGAAAGCAATAAGACACCAAAGCAGTCAGTACATACATTGATCAAATGTACGAAAATTGATGGAAGCATTTGTTTGGCAGAGAAATGCAGGGTCATGAATCATACACGAAGCTTTGAACATAAAAATTGAAGGCAGGTGGATCTATTTATTCAATGGAGACAACATGCTGCTTCACATTAAATATACCGATTTATATAAAGTACGGAAAATTTATATTAAAAACAGTTTAAAATATATAAAAAAACATAAATCAAAGTACATTCTGATTTAATGTGTAAGATAATTTGATTTCTACGACTCTATATTTTGAAAACGATTCAAAATGGGTTCGTTGTCAATAGTTTCAAATATCTCATTCTCAATGAATACCACCAAACTGTCATTTAACTATTCATCTTCCATTTTATTTTGCAATTCAGTTTTCACAATTTTTATAGCAGAAAACACCTTTTCGACAGATGTGGTAGCAATTAGTAGGTGTAATGTCTATTCAACCTGACAATAGACCAGTGGAAAAACTCTATTTTTCATAGTTTCTTTCATCTCCTTTGAAAGACTTCCTAAGTCTTCTACATCAGAGAACCGTTTATCTCTTCTTATATCACTTAGAAAATATTGAAGTTTCTAAGAAATCAATGTGCATTCATTATGTGAGAAGTCTTCTGTATAAAGATGAGTAAGTTTATCCATGTCGAAATTAGAGAATCCATTCTTTGGATCAAGACAGACAATGCAATCAACTATATATGTGCTTACTTCAGAGAAACGACGAGTCATCTTTTGTGCAATTGAATCAATAACCTAACACTACATCAATAGTAATTAAATTAAGTATTGAGCCAACTTTAATTAAGAAAAGTAGATTAAAGTCATAGCTGTTTGGCATAAAAATTTCCACGCGATAATGATGATAGCGAGTGATCAATTTTCCATCTCTTTTTATGTGAGTGAGTCTTGGGACTATGTCTTACATATTAACAACTTCAGTAGCTCGATAAAAAAATATACTGATAAAAAAATATAACGCGAGTGTGGTTTCAACAACACACACATTAGTCATATCCTTCTGAATTGATGGAGCAGTCATCTGATTGTTGCCCGAGACATTCTTCAAAACAACATTACCAACCTATTCATTTCTTAAGATATACTAGTATATCAACTCTAGAAAATTTCCCTTCCTTAACGATATGGATGACTCATCATGTCCCCTGAAAGCCACACCCTCACTTAAAAGAAACGGATGACATCAAGAGTTGTTGTCAAACGAATGCGATAAGCTTCTTTGCTTTTTTTTTCCCTCCTTTAATAACATAAGTCACACTCTGTTTTTTATTTTTAAAATTCTCAAAATCTATTATGGGTTTGTTGTGTGCACTACCAGTTGAACCAACATGATCTCTAAATCTTTCCATTGCCTTTTTCCAATTAGAAAACCCATTCTTTGTGAACGTTTCATCCCTTGGCACCAAGACAGTAAGTTTGAAAAGAAAACACCAAAAGCAATAAGCAGCATCGTTTGATACACTATACTCCAACCAATCAAATTCTTAAAACCAAACATCTCTGAAACCTCTGTTATCTTTGCCAAACTTCTTTTTGGGAAAATGATGACCGTATGGTTGACCAGGGCCATTGGAAACATATTCTCTTCGTATACAGTCTCGAATATTTATATTAAAACTATGAATAGGCTGACGTAATCCAGGATTAGCAACAATATCATTCTCATTAATTTCTACCTCATCCAGGTTAATTTCCACGCCAACATTCTTATTCAAAATATTTGCATCCAAAGTTTGTGACGGACCTGGCAGTTGCTCAACACTATGTGATTGAATTGAACTTCTAGGCCTTTTTGAAAAATATTTCTCCATTCTTGTCTTATAGATAACAACCTACCAAATTGAATATAAATAAATATTTAAGTGCCAATTAAAATACAACAAATCTTAACAATTCACCGAATACCTAATTCACAAACTAATTCAATCTAATCAACAATCTATCCAACTCATAATTCATTCAATCTAAAAACCTAAGAATTAATAAATAAAATTAACTAAAATTAGGAAAAAGTACAAAAAAAACAGTTATTAAAAAAATTGAATCAACATGAATTATTATCAACATAAATCTCAATTCAATTCAACAACAAAATCAAGGCATTCTTTTCTTTGGTATAACTCAAGTTACTCAACTCAACAATCCTGTCCATTTCCAATTAAATTGAAACTAAACCTATTAACCTAACAATCAATTACAGATTGATAGTCACTTACCAGAACCAAGAGTCGTAGGCTCGCAGCAAACCACTGACCAAATCGGCGTCGAACAGCGGCTAGAAGAAGGTGGAGAACAGTGGTGGGCACTGGGTGGTGGCGTAGCGCAATGGCAAGTTGCAGAGCTGGCTTTGTCGGCGTCGCAGAGAGTGAGTGAGTGAGAAGTCGAGTGAGTGAGTGAGTGAGTGAGAGAGATTAGAGAAAGAAGATGTTGTTGCCTGTTGCTTTGCCTTTTGACTTAAATGTGGCCAGCGAACGACATGTCGTTCTCTTATATTAAAAAAAAAAAAAATAGGGCGAAGCGACTTCGTTTCGCCCTAGTTTTTTTTAAAACAAAACGTCATCGTTTTATCCATCTTCCTCAATCCTCAAGATTTCGCACGACGGCACGGGACCAGAGCAGAGCAGGCTGAGCAGCAAAACATAGCAAGGGCTAAGGGGGGTGGCAGCCATGAAGGACAAGTGGGGGCGGTCTTGGCGAAGGTTGGGGGTAATAGGGGTACCGCCCACTGGCGGTGGGGTTGGCAAACCCCGGCCGACCCCACCTGGATCCGCCACTATCTCTAGCAACTTGAGGGTCTCCTCAAGGCTTTATGTTGATAGCAAAAGAAGAACTAAACCAAAATCTCTCGATCAAGGGATGATACCAATTGCAACAAAAAGGAAAATAAATAACATGATTGCCTCTCTCATAATTGAATAAAGAAAAAAGAGGCAAAAAAAAGAGAGACGAGAAGACAAACAAGGAAAGAAGAGAAGAATGGTGAAGAAGAAAATGGAAGTAAGTTCATAACTATTAGATGGAAATCAAGAAGAAACCTCTCATCGCAAAAGGTCTGTAGCCCTTAAATGAAAGAGAAAAAAATAGAGTTGTATTGAGGGAAATAAGTGAAGGTTATTAATTAATCTTCGTTCTCCAAAATTCAGAAAAAGCAAAACGAAAAAAGAAAAAGAACAAAAAAAGGGAAGAAGGTGTAGCATTACATTATTTCTAAGATCGATTCTGATGTGGATCAGAAAGCATTGGATTATTTGGTGGGTTTGGATGCAGGGAAAATCGGCAGAACATCCAGAGGATCCGGGAAAATTTGCGGGATGCACATCATATCAAATCGAAGATCGTTTCGAGCCCTACAGGCTATTATTGGGTGTAACCCCCAATTTTCAGGCCCAAAAAAAGTCGTTTATACCCTTTGCATAGCCCCTGAACTTTTATTGAGGGCAGTTTTTTTCTTTTTCTTGCGTCTGGTTGTTGTTTTGGGTTAAAAAAATATTGTGCGACTTTGTTAGGAGTTTTTTGATTATTCAAAATATTACAAACATTTTTTTCCCAAATGTGTGTTTTGGATGCCTATTTTTCTGGTATTCGATGAATCAAAAGGTCAATAGAAGGTTGCTTTCGGTATTCGTGTGTGAATCAACGGATTCAACATTTATATCTTTGGTTCTTTGTAATTCCGCTGCGTAAGATTCAATCTCTAACACTAACCTGGAGGTCCAAAATCTTCACCCAGCATTGATCAAAAAAAGAAATCTTGGGCAAGTTTATAGTAAAATTGTAGACTAAGAAATGGAAAGCCTTTTACAAGACACTCATCAATATCTGATAGTTCCAATTTTTTGAGAAAATGGCCAAACACGTGTAGAAATTAATTCAGTTAGGCTAATTTTACTAGCTATACAAGAATCTAAAAAACAGTAAAATGGAACATAAACGATTGGCAACTCACGCAACACCTTGTAACCTGCAAACACAAATGAAGTGAGGTTGTGTTACTCCTCAAGAGAATTTTCGATGCTCAGGTTAGTACAGAATTCCTCGAAGTGTAGGTGTATGTAGTGGTTAGTCCAAACGTACCTTAGCAATTGCCAACATGTCTATATATAGAGTGACGATCAGTAAATGGTCTTCATGTAATGTTTTGCAACATTTTGACATTGATGTGGTTTTTGTAATATTTAGACTTACTTTGACCTTCTGTGGTAACGTTCTAGGTCTGTAGGTGCTTGATGGGCTTGTGACCCCATGTCTGTAGGTCTGTAAAGATCTTACGAAAGTTCACCATTACCAATGCTTTAAGAGAGGATGGAAAGCTAAGAGCAAATTGGGAAGGTACATATAGAATTTCACCATGCTTGGGCCTAATACTTGCACATTGGAGACACTAAAAGGAAAGAATTTTCAAAAAACGTTGGACACCAACCACTTGAAGCTCTGTTTTCCTTCAGATGTATAAGAAAAAGAAAACCCTTGTAAATTACATACATATGATGGGAAATAAGAAATCCATAAGCAAGTTTCTTAAAGAGTGGACGTAGGCAGTATGGCTGAACCACTATAAGATTCTCTTGCATCTTTTCCTTTTCTCATCTTACATTATAACACTTGAGTTCTTGCATAATCATCTTTGCAGGTTCACAATGATTGATCACCAAGGGGAAACTTAAAGTTGAACAAAATGGAGTGAGCAATAAAACCTAGGGCCTAGAAATTGATGAAGGTCTAGGACCCACTGCCACCAAACATGAAAGTTTTCTAAGTGTTGATGAGTAGAAACCTCGTAAGACATAGGGTCATATCATGATAGCGAATGAATTGAGTCATGTTAAGACATGTGACAAGTGTAAAACCCAGCACGGACTTATCACGAATGCACGCAAGCAATAAACATATTGCAAATGGGAAAAGACAATCGTCCAACAACTGTAAGACTCTACTGAATCAATTATCCAAAAAGAAACCAGGCTAAATGATTGGGAAGCAACCATCACATATTATTTGTAAAAAAAAAAGATTTTAAAAAAAGCGCATTAGCAATATTATTAAACAAAATTCGCACGATTTCTATTCGCAATATTATTGGGGAACAAGATTGTTTCCGATTATTGAAAAAAATAAAAAAGATGAAAAAGGAAAAAATATCCAACAATATTATTAAAAAATAAAAAAGCGTTAGAGTAACATCCATCATAATACTAATAAAAGATTTTCCAAGAAAACGAAAGCATTAGCATGGAACTATGCTACTAATCTAATGGTCTGCAGGAGTGGAGTCAACATCCAGAGGAGGAAGAGCTTTATCAGCATTAGCAACTTCCTCCTTTAAATTCCTACGGCTGGAATCATGTCATCCCATGAACAGGACCTTTTAGGCACACCTTGAGAACAATAAAACTCCCATGGACCAGAGAGGTTGTCAAGTTCATCTCGAGCAAGTATTTCTAAGCACAATTCCACCGTCATGGTCTCAGCAGGGTCATACTGGCACCAATCAGGATAGTCCTCCTTTTCCATTTATTGGGAAAAGATCATCTCAGGAAATTCTTGGCCCATCATATCTTCCAACCAACGACGTTCCCATCTTATAGAAACCTGCAGCATATTCGCATTCCTGTAAAAACAATCCTTCGATTCACGATAGCTAAGAACCCCCTCCTCTATAGCAGATTGTTTGTCGAGTTCGTACTCTCTCTTCAAGTCTTTTCCTGCAGAACCTTGTTCTCAGCTAACAAGGAGTCATAAGTGTGCGCCTTCTCTAAGGAATTGGTATGGCTAACTCTTTCTTGAAGAAGAGATGAAAGATCCGCCTTCAAAGCCTCGAAGTCAACTCTAAGTGAAGAGTAGGAGGCGTCAAGCTTCTTCGTTTCCTGCTCAAGCGACTGAATAGAAGGCTGGAGTTTGCCATTGGAGTGCCGAAGGGCCTGTCCTTCTTTCATTGCAGCAAAGTATTCTGTGATCTCTTTAGTCAATCGGCGTCGAATGTTTCGAGCCATGGCAAGGGCAATAGTAGTTTGGTGAAGAAACTGCAGTGGAAAAAACATTGCTAACACTAAGAAACATGAAATGAGAAACATTTTGAAGATAAAAGGAACGGAAGGAATAAAATAGTTTAAGAGATGAAAGAGGAGGGGCCAAACCGAACTGAGTTGAAGTTGGGAGACAGAGAAGGGAGATTTCAGAATATCCTGGATGAAGAGATTTTGCATAACACCAAGAAGGGATGAATATTAGTGGAGACAGAAGAATTAGAACTTAAGATGAAGAGGGGCCACAACATAAAAGAATATTTAAAGTGGGAGTCAGATTAAGAGGAATTAGAAGGCCATGAAAAATTTAGTGTTGAGATAACTCTTTAAATTTCATATTAATTAAGAGAAAAATTATTAAAGAAGTGAATTTTATATTATATAAGAATAGGTATCAGAAAAATTTATCCCACATTGACTAATAGTAGAATAGGTAAAATGTCTCTCACCTATAAATAGATTTTGAGTTTAAGTTATTTTATACCATAAATTCTAGATTAGTTAATTAAATATGTAATTTGGGTTTAAATTTGTGTATTTATAAAGATTTTTATAATTTTATCCGTCTAAAAATTATAATATTTATTTTAATAGAATTCATAAAAGTAAATTTATTGAAGGATCAAACTATTTTAAAAAAAATTTGTGTTCTTTTTTTTTGTATTATTTATTTTTTGTGTGGATGTGACTGTGTGGAGATAATCAATGCGAATGGCATGATTTCTGGAGATGTGAACGGAGTAAGAAGTGAGGCAAATCGGGAAATCAAGCAAGGCAGGAGACAATCACGTTAATTTCAGTTTTCAACTTGAAGAAATATACCACTAATCTGGGTCCACGAAGTTCAAGCAGAAATCTATTGATTAAATGAAATTGGAAGTAAAACATAATTCAAAATAAAGTTGCAGCAAATCTGGAAAGTGTTGACTCAAGAGGAATGAAGCCAATCCAGGAATTGCCTTCTCCAATCAAATTGACAGATTTTTTAGAATTGTCGGTGGTTAAATTCTGCAAGTGTGAACGAAGCCGGGAGGATCAGGAATTGGAAGTGAATTGAATCAAATCAAAATCAAATAAGGAAGAATTGATCAAAGGTGCTAATTGGTGTCTGTTGACGAAAGAAAAGAAATAAAAAAAGATTGAGAATCTGCATTAGTTGGAAACAGAGCATGGTTGGCAGCCCAGAAAATAATTCAGAAAGCAAACAAGAATTGATCAGATCCGGAAAGTAATCAGGAGGGAGCAAGTCAAATAATTCAATTTGGGAGCAAATCAAGAAAACAAGTTCAAAATGGAATCAAATCAAAAAGAAAAAAAAAATTGAGAGGGAAATCAATTTAATAAGATGGCAACCAAATTACGAAGCAGAATCTGGGGAAAGATGGTCCCGACTTGGTATTAATGAGTCAACTCAGTGGCTACACGGCAAACATCAAATTGAGGACCTGAACTTCTAGTAAATTGGGAAATCACTCCCTGCTTTAGAAACTAATTTCTAAATGACATCTGCATCTCTTACTTTGAAACCGAGTAAAAATTAAATGTGCTTGATTCACGTGTCATAGTTTTTACTCTTATATTTCAAGAATCCAAAACAAAGAGTGGAGAGCAATTGATCAAACGTTAATCAAAAGCATATCAAGCACCTATAAACCTGGAACGCCACGACAGAAGGTCAAAGTAAGTCCAAACGTTACAAAGGGCATATCAATTTCGAAATGTTATGAAATGTTACATGAAGCCTATTTACTGATCGTCACTCTATATATAGACATGGTGGCAATCGCAAAGGTACGTTTGGACTACCCGCTACATACACCCACACTTCGAGGAATTCTGTACTAACTTGAGCGTCGGAGATTCCTTGGAGAGCAACCCGACCTCACGTCATTTGTGTTTGCAAATTTCAAGGCGTCATTCGAGTTTTCAATGGTTTGTATTTCGTTTTACTAATTTTAAAATTGTTTTGAAATTGAGGCAACAACAATTAATAATGCGGAAAATCCCAAATAATTCATGTACACAAGTCTCAATATGTTACGGGTCAAAAATTTCACTCGCAAAAATCAACAAGCGAACCCCAAAGGCAACGCAGGTGCCTGGCCAGCCAATGTGTACATCTATTTGTTCTCAGATAACATGCTAATGAAAATATTCCAGTCTCTATCCATATGTCCCATCTGATAGTTTCAAATTTAAAACAACTTTGCTTGGTCATTATTCTGTCAGAGAATTAGAAATGTTTCCTTTAGCCAAAAGCTAAATTCCAACAATTCCTTTGCCGCTTGAATGAACCGGAGCTTGAATGAACTGAAGAATCAAACACAGGCTGTCCAAAAGCACAAATAAATTCACTAAGCAATCACACAAATACGCTATAATTTTTAACGTGGAAAAGTCCTTCAAAATAAAGAATAAAAACTTCAGGTTCTGTCTGGGCTCCAAACAAAAAACTCTACTATAACTCAACAATGTTTTCAACAGCACAAATACAAAGTGCATCAAACAATCTTAAACAAATCCACAACTCCAAATAACAAAAGAGAATAACAAGGACATAAGAAAACAAACAGGGGCATTGAATTTGACAAGAAATGAATTTCCGACCTTAAAATCCAATCTCCATCGTTCAGAATAAATATCCAAAAGTCCTTTAAATACTAAAAAAAATCAATCCAATCAGACAACAAATACTTTTCTGATCATAGAATCTGGTTAAACTTGCCAATGTTGAAAACAAACTCAGACAACTTATGTTCCCAACACTATAACTTAAACTCCTCGCGTTAAAATCTAATCTCCACCGTTCAAATTGGAGAACACATAGAGACAAACATGTCCATCAAAATCAACGTGATTAGACCACAAATGCCCTCTGAATGATGATTAGATTAATAACTCAACAATGCTATATGACAATCTCTCTCAAAACTCTCCCTCTATCTCTTGTTTAAAGTGCCTGCACAAACAACAAACTCTCTTGCCACATGTGGCTGCTGGAACACTCTCCATAAAGCTCTAATAGGCTATAGAAAATAGACCATAAAATTTTGAGTCATTCCATATAGAAAGGGACCAAAGTACAACAAATCAGATTCTCAAAAACCCAAAATTGGTTCGGTACACCATTCAAAGATTTCGTCTGTCATTAAATGGCAAGAAAATTGATTCAAGGTGGTGTCATTTTCTGCCTAAAAAGAGGAACAACTCAACGATCTTCATACATAGAAACTACACAATATTAATTCCTGCAAAACCAAGCGAGATATTGGTTCTGGCAACAAAATTTATCTCATAATCTGAATATCAAATGTTATTATCCAGTAACTAGCCATAAAAAAGTATTCAGAAATGAATTGTAAAGAATCAAAAGCTTAATACACAAAAAGTACCAGAAACATATGTTTGTTTACTCTATAGAGGTCAGTTGATTTACCCTCCAACAGAAAGAAGAATATAAAACACAACAAGGCGAACTTTGTTGAAAATTTTCAAATTAAGCACAAATGGAAATAGTGAAGCAATTTTCTTACTCAAAGAACATCGTCGCTAAACTTCCAATTCATTATCTGATCCAAAATATCTAATTATACACCCAAGGAATGAGCTCAACATCAACCTGGCTGCATTAACACTTAAGTTTACCTGCTAAAAAGCAGAGAAAAGTACTAATCAGACATTGCACAAGAGGTGGAGATTGTTAATCTAATCTATGAACACTAATTTTAACTTGGAAAAATACCACAACAGAGGATCTAAACAGGCTGCAGTGTGTTAGTGAAAATATACCAAAATTTCCCATAGATTAAAGCAAAAAGTTTACACTGAATTTCACTACTACTGACTTCTCACCAGTGGTTTGAGGGTTCAAACGCTGGCTTGCTTCTTCCATTATCGGTCTTTTAGAATGTAAGAGAAATCACAAGAACCAAAAGCTCCGAGCCCCTCTTGCTATGCTTTTTGTCTGCTACCGAAGCAACATTGAATCATAAATCTAAATTCCATCTTGCTAAGCATAGCACTGCACTTCGAGAATTTCATATTATTTCTTCCATCTGAACTTGTTTCTGCTTAAATAAGAAATGAAGAAACCATATGAGCTTTATACATAAAGATATCTTAGTAATATGCTTAGAATAAACTTATAGTCTCCTGCTTAACAGCCATTTTCAGTGATATATTTCTGAGTGATATCTTAGAGTACGCAGTCTTTCTGAAATATATCATTTAAATTAAACATAAAAAAAAAATTGAATAAGAACTAAGTTTCAATATTTTGTCTTTTACTAAACTATATAAAAGAGGTGATACGCACATTTCAACGAATTTAGAGATCCTTCTCTCTTTTCTTTCTTTCATATTCTGCACACCAAAATTGAACCAAGATTCAGAATATGAATTTAGAATGAAAAAACATGAATTTCAACAAAAATTGTGTATAGGTAATAATATTTAGTCAATCACCTAAATATATATTCTCAATACATCAGATTCAGATTAACAATTCAAAACTCCATTTCTGTCAGCCATACTCTCCAAAACACTGCACTTTGAGAACTTCAACTCCCAAGTTGATGTCAAATGTTATCATGATTGACTTGCGATAAAAGGTATTCATAAGTTAAATGCAAATCAACAGCAACTTAAAACAGTACAACACCAGAAATATGTGAATGTTGTACTCTATAGAAGTTATTAAATTTACAAATAAATAAAATGAAACAGAGGTTTCGGTGCAACCATTAAAGCCATCAACGACAATGAATGTAATAGTGGAAATTCTGGTGCTGTTCGGGCTCGTGTTGGGTATTACAGAGATTATTGTAACAGGTTCGGTGTTGCACCTGGGAATAATCTCAGTTGTTAAGCTCACTTAATATATATTGTTGTAGTACTAAATCTAAATAATGCAAACGACAAGTTATGATATCTAGTTCTTCTTTTCGTTCATTGCTTGAGACTGTAGCCCTCTTGTTGTCAAAATATATGATTGTATATATAAAAGCTTCTTGCCTTTTGTTTTCTAATATGAAATTGGCAATTTGGTGGACGTTTTGAATTTATAATTTGTTCCTTTATTATTTCGCTTATGATAATAGCGGGTTTTAATCCACAAATACTCAACAACATTTATTTTTAATTTGATTTTGCGCTACTTTTAATGCCTTTCAGCAATTTTGAGTAAAGTAATATCTTCTTAAATGTTTTCCTCTTCCAGCTGTGGAATCTGTTGTCTATAATATTAATGGCATTTGCAATTTTATGACATTGATCGCTTAAAGTGCGAGTAATCTTGCTAATTGAGGATATCTAAAAAAGATTGTAAATGTTTTTATGCAAATAACAATTTGTACCTGAAAATGATTATTTCTGAAAACATTATATTGTGTGTAAAAATAATAAGTGGTTTAACTAACCATTGATGTTTTTAAGCGCAATAACAAGAGTAAAAAACTTTTACATAAAATACTAACAATAATTTAGTAATAAAATGTAACAACCTTGACCAAAATTGCATATATATGAGCATCACTTACAATATACATAGGATATGCACATTCATCTGACATTGCATACGCTATACTCCCATTTGTCCATATGGTTTGAGAATGTTTTATAAAAAAATTACGAGTGTGATAAAAGGTCTTTCGATAGGAGAACCAAGGTTGAAAAGTGACATAATTACGAAAGATAGGAAAATATGTGATTTCATAATTTCATCTAGATAAATCTATAAATAAGTATTATTAGGTTACCATGAAAATTCTACAATTTTAGACTTGCCTAGGTGTCAAAAACATAAGAAACGGAGTAGATAGAAAGAAGAACAGTGGAAGATGATTCTGATTGGACCTCCTAAGCATCTCGTCACCTTGTGCTTAGGATAAACACGATAAAATTAGAAGTTAAACAAGGAGAACATATTCATTCCATGTGCAGGGAATCTATTAGAGAGAAAATAGAAGGGAAAAGGGAGAGAAAATAGGAGAAGAACATATTTTCTTAGAAAATTTGGTAGGAAAGCTAGAACTCGTAGATTTTTGCATCAACTGCATCTTAGCAGCAAAGTAACTGATTTTCTCCATTCTTACCTATTTAATATTCATTATAATATGTATTTAGAGGTCTGAATTGAATTAAGGGATTAGAGCTTAAAGAAGCATAAACACACCAGAATTGGAATATTGGTTTGTTTGCGTCTAGATTTCAGTTTGTATCGCATCCTTATTTTGAGGCACCTAGAAACGGATGTAGCCAAAGTTTCAAACATAAAAGTTGTTTATTTGTGTGTCTAGTATATCTCTATAAATTTTGAGAGCTTACATTTGAGCATAATGGACAGTGGATAGGAATAAATGTAAATAGGTCTAATCTAGCTAAAGTTGTAGTTCGATATACCTCATTTGAGCAATGTAGAGTCTAATTTTGGGATAAATAAATCCTTATATATTTTTTATATGTAGTTTAAATTTGAGAATATAATGAGTTCATTTGGTTGTTGACGGGAAATGATAATACAAACTGGTCAGAATGCGTAAATAGGCTTAATTTGCATTTTGTCAACCGTCGTTGAATATTGGAAGCCTAGAACAGTGGTCTAAAACATATGAAAATGTTAAATCATACAAAATTGTATGCATAAGTACATATTATAAGTGTCAACATTGAAACATGCATCATTCGAATGTCGCATGCATATATATAATGGTTCATACACGTTCTGTATGGAAAGAAAATTGTGTGATTATGTGTACCAGGTGAGAAGGGCTGTAGAGAGGCTCCAGAGGCGAGCTAAGGGAGTCAAACTTGTTATGTCTTGTGACTGAACCCATTACATGCTTTACATGCTATATTTGTATATTGTTTAATATATTGTTATAGCTATTAGTTGATATGAGATATATGGAATTATTGGTATGGGATATTGTTCATTGTTCATGATCTGATTATGTGCTATTAGTGTGACTGGGAAGAAGCCCAACATAACCAGATTGCGATTTTGAGTCCTCGACATCAGTTTGGAAGGCAACATTAGTGTAACCATTTACAATGAGCTCTTCCTCTGCACCGTACACTAAGAAAAATCCTTTAGTTCTTTGTAAGTACTTAAGGATCCCTTTGACAGTAGTCCATTGTTTTTCACTTGGATCTTGTTGGAACCTGCTTGTCATGCTTAATGGATGTGCAACATCCAATCTAGTACATAACATAGCATACATGATAGAACCTATAGCCGAAGCATATGGAACTTTGTTCATGTATTTCTTTTGTTCTCTTGTGGAAGGACTAGCCTTCTTACTTAGAACAACTCCTTGTTGTAAAGGTATATAACCTTTCTTGGAATCAACCATACTGAAACATTTAAGTACTTTGTCTATGTACTTCTCTTGATTTAGCCCCAAGGGCCATTGTGATCTATCTCTATAGATCCTTATGCCCAGTATAGTTTCGGCTTCACCTAAGTCTTTCATAAAGAAACATTTCCCTAGCCATTGCTTAACATTTAACAATGTTGGGATGTCGTTTCCTATGAGTAGGATGTCGTCGACATATAAAATCAGAAATGCTACAATGCTCCCACTATTCTTCTTGTACACACAAGGCTCATCTTCATTCCTGAGGAAACCAAACTCTTTGACTGCCTCATCAAAGCGAATATTCCAACTTTGGGATGCTTGCTTCAATCCATAAATTGATATTTCAAGCTTGCAAACCGTATTAGGATTCTTAGGATTGACAAAGCCCTCAGGTTGTTTCATGTAAACATCCTCGAGGTGGTTTCCATTAAGGAAAGCAGTCTTGACATCCATTTTCCATATCTCATAGTCATAATATGCGGCTGTGGCAAGTAAAATCCTAATGGATTTGAGCATGACTACTGGCTAAAATGTTTCATCATAGTCAATACAATGATTTTGTTTAAAACATTTGGCCACTAGTCTACGTTTGAAGGTACTATCAGCCTTTTGTTTGAAAATCCACTTGCACTCAATGATCTTAGCATCTTCAGGGATCAACTAAAGTCCATACTTGATTATCATATATTGATTGTGTAGAGTCAATAACCACACTAGAAGGGGGGGTTAAATAGTGTGGTAATAGAAGCTTTGAATTTTCTTCGAAAATAAGTTAGATAAATGAAAGAACACCAAGAACTTATAGTGGTTCGGCCAACTCGATGCCTACATCCACTACCTGAGTATCACCACTTAGGATTTTCACTATCAATCTTCTCAAAGATTACAACTTCACTTTCTAGCTTAGTAAGAACTCTTACAAATTTCTTGATTCCGGTTCAAAAACAAAAACCAACATAAGGATCTAACCTTGATCCCTCTCACAATCACTCTTTTTAAAAGTGTTTACGAACACTCACCAACATATTAAAAACTAGTGATACAGGCAAATGAAGAATGAAATTGAAGAACAAATACACTTGTATCAATAAATGAGAAATTCAATGCTTTGATGCTTGGTAGTTCTAAGAATTCAATGCCCAGATGTTTTGTTAGTTGTTTCTGGCTTCCCAAGCATGTATTTATACT
>CAODLS012046015.1:0-10395 GCA_948243855.1 Flueggea neowawraea
ACTTTAAATATCTAAATTCAATTTCTTATTCCACCAGGTGTGCTGTTAGATTTCTGCAGGTACAAGTTTTCTGTAATGGGATAGTTTTCTACATTAGTCAGTTGTGTAATTTTTACGTTACATGAAAATGGAATCGTACAAATTTTTTTCTTGAATCCTGCTTTTATGTCTGCAACGCTTTACAACGTTAATGAAACAGTACATTTGCTTTTGAGATTGGTAATTTTTGTAGCTCTTTTGCATCGGTAAATGGTTTCTTCCTTGAACCTTACTTTTATGTCTGCTTCTTAAAAGTTGGAATCACAGATTCTTATGTTTATTCAACACCACATTTACTCATATTTTTGACTTGTAACTTCAACTACTTTTTCTTTCCTTTTTCTTTTTCCTTTTGCTTTTGTGAAAGTAAGCAACTTCTCTTTGATCATCCTTTTGTGCTGGAAGACATTAACTCTCTAATAGAACAGTACCGAAATGTTTGTAGCATTCAACGAAAAGTACAAATGTATTTAACTACCTTTTTTTGGGACAACTGGGGTTGTCCTCTTTCGCCTCCGAAATTTGAATTTGAAACTCTGCTCTTTCCATTTCAATGAATCAGTTTAGTCGTGATTACTAATTTCTGTTCGAATTTTGTGGTTCACCTGGCAAAATCTGGTTTTTGAGTTTGCTTTGTATTACAATGGAGATTAATAGTCTAATGGGTTCAATTGCTGTAACTTTCTCAGGCTCGGAAGGCTCTTCGAGCATTGAAAGGACTAGTTAAGTTACAGGCAGTTGTGAGAGGTTATTTGGTCCGAAAACGAGCTGCTGCAACTCTTCATAGTATGCAAGCTCTCATAAGAGCTCAAACTGCTGTCCGAACTCAATGTGCTCGTCGTTCTTTCAACAAAGAGAACAGATACCAACCAGAGAATAGAACAAGAAAGTCCATTGTAAGGAACAAAAACTTAACAGGTTTCTGGTTTCTTGAACGCCAAAGATTTTAATTCACTTGTGTTTTGTGTTTCTTGCTTTTGTACAGGAAAGATTTGAAGATAAGCGAAGTGAATTCCACAGCAAGAGGTTATCAGCATCTTATGAAATGACCGGATTTGATGATAGCCCCAAAATAGTTGAAATTGACACATACAAACCGAAGACAAGATCTCGCAGATTTACCACTTCATTATCAGAATGCAGTGAAGAATTTCCATACAATGGAATGTCCTCACCTCTTCCATGTCCAATTCCAGCAAGACTTTCTGTACCTGACAACAAAAATCAAGATTTTGATTGGTACTTCACCGGTGATGAATGCAAGTGCGCAACTGCACAAAGCACCCCAAGATTTGCAAATTCTCTGCGATCCAATGCGCCGCCAACACCGGCCAAGAGTGTATGCGGCGACAGCTACTTTAGAACTTACTCGAACTACCCTAACTATATGGCAAACACACAGTCCTTCAAGGCCAAGCTGAGGTCTCACAGTGCCCCGAAACAAAGACCAGAGCCAGGGCCAAAGAAGAGGCTGTCACTGAACGAAATAATTGCATCAAGGAACAGCATCAGCAGCGTTAGAATGCAGCGGTCGTGTTCCCAAGTCGACGAGGAATTGTGTTTCTGAAGAAATATTTTGTCTTCAGAACTGATTTGATTTGTGTAGGTGAAATATCAAGAGAACTTCTGGTTCTTTCCAACTGAGTGTTGACAAGCATTAGCATTGAAACGAAGATTGCTTTGTGTAAATTCTTTTTCAAGAGTTCCTGTTGATCGCCTAATTACTAATCAATGAAGTATGCCTTTTCTTTTTGTGTTTTACTTACCAATCAATAGAATATGCCCTTTCCTTTTGTGTTTACAAAATGTTGTCTTACGTATTGATCTCATTTACAGATTTGAACCGCAAGTTTGTTAGACTTAGATCTGGTTTTTTTCTTTGTTTATGGAGATTAACAGAACGTCTCTTTTGAAGCAATGGAACTGGCGGGGGCAAACAAGCTATGAATTTGCGCAAATCTCTCAGCCATTTGGATTTTTCAAAGCTCTGTCTTTGATAGTTAAACCAATGTAGATGAAGTTATATATGTTGTAACGTTAAATTTGACTAGAATTGGTTAAAAACCATATGTTTGCTTCCATGCAGCTTCCTGCGGAGATTTAAGGAGCATTACTACTCAGCAGCTGGCAGGTTTTAGATTCAAAAGTTTAAATCTGCTGAGCTGTAGATAAGCTAACCCCTGGATTCGGAGTTTGAAAATAAAATAATGATCAAATCAAATCTAATATGGCATTGTGCCTCACTGACATTTCTTGAATTCCTTCCCTCAGCTCAAGTATGTTATTACAAGGCACATGCTTCTATGGCTGCTCTATATTATACGTAAGAACTAGACAGAGCTATTTTTCAAGCAAGGTTAATAAACGTTTTTCATGGCTTTTTTTGTACTATAAAAATCTGCATATTCTTTACTTTAATGTTTAATTTCTGCAGCGTGGAGAATATGAAAGAAAGAAATGAGCAAAATGATGCTGGAAAGCTCAGGATATCTTGGTGCCGCTAAAGAACAGAAAAGAAACCTGTGCCCACGCCATCTTACGTGCCGAGATGGATAGCGTCCAAGAAAATTTCCAACCATATAGTTTGTACTCTTAGGTGATCATGGTGTTACCAGAAACTAGTTATGTAGATGGAAAGAGTGATCATGGCAATTTTTGAATTGTTGGAGTGGTGAAATGAAAATAAAGAGAACCATTTCGCATGCACTTATTCCTTCCCCCCCGAACCCCCCCCCCCCCCGCCCCCCCCCTCTTCCTCTTTTTAATCAAATTTGTTTCCAAATATTTTTAGTCATGTAAAATATGGAGCAAAACGAAAACTCTCCTAATATGCATCTTATAGTTTGAACCATACTCTTTAACAAGACTCTTCAAATATTTGGAATTGGTCCCGTTTTGTTGGATTGACCAAACACTTGGGTGCAATTTTTTTCATTTATATGTGTGATTATAAAATTCCTTTGGATACTGTAGATTGATAGATTCTATCATAAAAGATTCACAAATTATATTTTTCTTTGTTGGTAAATCGTTTTATTAGCTTCTATAAAGAATCAAATTATCGATCCTTTTGTATCACATTAAAATGTTTGGTTGTTGAGTTATGAAAAATGTTATTTTAGTATAGAGAAATTGAATTAAATGTAATATTATAGGGAAAAAATAATTAGCATTGATGGGATGCTCTTCGCAATAATGAAATAAAAAAAAAAGTTGGAAAGGAGTGGCGCAAGTGAAGAAAAACACAGCAGCAGATTTGAAACAAAGGAAGAATGGAGGGAAGAGAGCAAGGTGGCTGTTTGGATGTAAAATTTCATGGGAGCAATGATTGGGACTTGATTTGATTCGAAAGGTGTGGGTTAGGTTAGGTTAGGTTAGGTTAGGTTGAGTGGGTTCTGGCTCTGGTCTGGTTTGGGTATTTGCCTTGAAACTGGACAGCGCCTTGCATTGCATCATCTTCTCTACCATCTCACACATGCCCTTTTCGCTTCCTGGTAAAACACCTTAATCATGAGGGACACTTTTGATATTTTAACTCCCTCCGACACATTTTGTGCTCCGTGAGGATAAGGCCCCTCGATTTTCGTTTTGTTTTCAGACAATTATTTATGATCCCCATACTACCCTCCTCCCCCTTTCTTCCAATGACAAATCAGTCCTCCTTTTATTTTTATGTGTTGTTTGCAAAATAATTTTCAACATTAAGCAACCTTTTTTTTTGGGTCAAGACATTAAGCTACCTTTGAGAGTGTATATTTTTACTCAAAAATGTTAAGGTTTGGCTAAATTAGTTTTTTCAAATCATACATTATAATTTTGAGCTGACTATTCTAAAGAATTAAAAATTAAAAAACCCAACCTTTTCTATTTATTAGATATGTTTAATTGGTAAATGGCTTATAATATAAAAAGATTCAAACTGCAATTTAGATCCTCGTCAATGTTTGAATTATACAGGACGCAACAAAAGAACAACCGTTACATAGAAATTAAACAATACTAAAAAAAACTGATGCACTAATTAAAACCCATGTCTCTTCTGATTCAAACACTGAATATTCATTTTCTATTAAGGTTGGTTTCAGGCATCATATCCTAGGAGGCATCCTATATGGTTAACGTTAATCTTAGCTTTTGCTTTCGTCATCTTAATCGTGTTTAACACAAAACTACAATTGATTATTTCCCAATGAAGCATATAATATTAAAGATGCATATGGTCCTCACACTAGTTATTAGTAGTCTAATCGGGGATTAATTATACAAAAATTGAGGATTAGTGAGTAGTTCTTTGCAAATTCAAACTCTTGATAGAGGTGTTTAGTAATTGGGAACATAAAATAGTGAGAATGAATGAATGTGATTAGAGAAGAAAAATTGAAATTGGTTAAGTCAAATTCTGCATTAATCATAATACGAACTTCCATTCTGTTTTGGCACCATTTTCGTTGCTAATTATAGGCCTTTTTCAGATGATGGAATTCAAACCCAAGACGAGGAAGAGAAGCCCATTTTTGACCATCGTGAAGTGTGCCATTTTAATGTTTTCAAGTTTGCGATTTTGGCAAACCATTAATAAATACGTTAAAAAATGGAAATTCTCTTATTTTATATGCGTATAAGCCATACTATTGAGGTTAAATTTCTCTTCAGTCCCCCTCTTTCTCTTCCACCATTGTTTCTCTCTCTTTGTCTGTCTTCTTTCTCTCTTTCTCTCTCGGATTAGTCCATTTCTCTCTCTTCGGCTTCCACCTCCGCCAAACTCCTAATTCTACTACCACTACGGTAAAACCACCGTCCACTACCACCATTTCTCTTCTCCTCGCTTTTTTCCTCTGGTTTTCCTCTGCCGGAGCACACTATCTGAGTTAACAACGAAGATCGCGATCACAACCAATGCCTCTTCCTCCAGTTCTTCATCGTTCTTGTTGGACAGTGTTATTTGTCTCTCTCTTCGTTGTTATTGTTGTCCACCAGTGCTCTGTCTCTCTCACGTCGACATTAGCGGTGAAGATGATTGATCTCTCCTTCTTTCTTCTAAATTGGCGGCGATGATCTCTTCTTCTTCCATTCTAACTGGTGTGGATGGGTTTGAGTGGCAGTGACAACAGCGGTTATTCAAACCCTAACTGCCATCTGTTTTTATTAAAATAATTCACGAGGTCCCTGATTGTTTGCCAAAATTATATAAGCAATTCCTACTATTAGTTTTAAATTACATAATTACTTTGGTTGTTTACGAAAGAAAATCTGTTAATTATCTGTGGAATTATTTAATCAGTCTCTAAATGGTGATGGTAGACACATAGTGGACTTTTTTGTACACTATATATACATATGTTGTGCACCTAAAAATAAATAAAATTTTATTATTAAAAGAAACAAATTTACAAATAGTGTACACAAAATGTTCACCCATGTATACTTAAAATTTAACAAAATTTCAAATTCTGACAATTCTACATTTAGTGTCTCCTTATTAGCATTTTTAGAAAAAAGTTTCTTATATTTGACAACTTTCCAAAATTGGCATTTATTTTCTAATATATTTGTGTTTTACCTATCATTTTTAGGTGTTGCAAGGATGGATTAATGAACAGGAAAGTTGGAATTGTAGTTGGAGGAGTGATAAAAACAAACAACGAATGGTGCAAATCATAGTCACTTATGTTTTAAGTTTGGATTGTCTGTCATGTGATTAGCACTAATTAAACCTGAAGGCGGACTACTTAATCTAATTACTTGCTTTTTTGTTGGTTCAGTAGTTACTCGTTACAGATTTTTTATTAAAGAGAATTTACATATTCACGAACTCTTGAATAAGAATTTACTAAATTACAAGGTCTAGTTTCATAATTTCAACTCATCTGTCCAGTAAATAAAAATTACAAATACACGAATTTATTTACATTTATTTATATATTATTTATATTTATTTATATGTTGTTTCATGTTTATATATTGATCAAAGTTGGTTATATCTTATTTTTAAACAATATATAACAAATATAAATATAAAAAAATATATAAACATATATAAATAACATATAAACAACATATAAATAAGAATCTGTGCATTGAAAATTTATATATGTGAATTAGAAAATTATAATCCCACGGACGAAATATTGTAAATTGAAAATTTATATCCGCGAATTTGAAAATTATAATTCTATGGACGAAATATTATAAAGTATATTTATAAAAAATATACTCAGTCCATAGAAAGCAAATTTTGCAAAATTTTTCGCGTATATAACATAATTATCACTTTTATCAAATATTCGTAACTACAAAAGGTCTATTAGCTCAGTTGGTTAGAGGATTGTGCTAATAGGGAAAAATGCACAATTACACTGAAATGAAATTCAGAAATTGGTGTTTAGGTCCAGTCTAAACAGATTTTGAAGAATGAAAATACGCTCTAAATGTTTCTAAAAAATGTCAGATTTAAAGTCTCCAAATGTCTCTAAAAATTTTCAATAATTCCCCAAAGTCTTGATCTCTAAATGTCTCAAAAAGTATTCGTTTGATATTTTTCAAAAATAAATTTAACCGTCTCCAAATGTTTCCAAAGACTTCAATCTGATATTTTTTAAAATAATTTTAACGTAATTATATTTATCAAAATTAAAATTTTATTTATCTTTTTGTCAAAATCTAAATTTTATTTGATACAGTTGACATAATTAATTCGTGTTAATAATGCAAAGGTCGCAGGCTCGTGACCTACACGGTTTTTGCCGTTCATATTATGAGGCCCATATTATAGGGCCTCATTCATGGATAAACCCCAATATGCAAAGCCCATATCGAACGGTTAGAAAAGTCTGACACTTCCAGCGGTTAGAAAAGTCTGACACTTCCAACGGTCAGTAATTCAAAAAACTCCCAACGGTCACTAGCTGCCTTTGTTTTCTCATCATCTACTCTGTTTCGCTCTCAACAAAACAAGCATTGCAACTCTATCCTTGTTCATAGCTAGTCAAAGTCAAATTTGGAAAGCCAGAGTTAGAAATGGGCGCTCCCTCAACAGGTAGAAAGAAGTTTCTTTCCTTTCTGTTATAATGGAAGAAATGAAAGTACTCTTTTTCTTTCGCATTGTCACTCACAAAGTTGTGTTCTTTTTTCTTCTTCTTATTTTGTGTACAGACGAGAATGATCAAAGCCATCAAGAAATGAGTCTAATTTTGAAGAAATCAATAGCACCTCAAACGAAGCACTACATGTCACCCAAAATATCTACGGCTTCAAAAGCCTATCCTCCAAGAAGGAAAATCTTGGCAGAAAGGAATGAACTTTTTGATATCCATCTCCAAAATAGATCAAATCTTGATTCTCCAAACACCAGTTGCAAGGGAGATGAGAGAATTGGTGCTGGTGAAGAGATTGTTTCACAAAGCCCTTATGATCCATTAATCAACTATCACACCCCAAGGCCTCGATTCCTTCGCTACAAGCCTGAAAGGAGGCGAGACATCCTTTTGAGGGTTGATAATGGGGTTACAGAAGACGATGAGGATGGAATTGGTGGTGAAGGCGAGTCGAGATGGTTTGAAGAAGATAATGTGAAGGAAGAACTCGAAGAGGAATTCGAGGAGGTGGAAGAACAAGGTCATGGTTTGAAGGGTTTGGTCAAGTCTTTGCTTGGTTTGGTTGTTTTGGTGCTATCTACTTCATATATTTCTTCCATGAATTCACCCACGCCTTCCCCGGTTGTGCAAGCCATTGCGGGTGGCAAGGATGGGTATTACATGATTCAAGATAATGTGTATGGATTTTTGAAGAATCTTAATGGTGGAAAGTACCTTTTGGTTCACAATGAAGATCTGATATCAATTTCCACTGATGATGTTGGAATTGATCAAAAACTGGTGACTGAAGTTGTAGAAACGAGAACAGAAGAAAATAATGATGACTTGAGTGAGGTGGTTGATGGCACGATTGAGTTTGAAGGGAATGCAGCAGTTGATGAACTTGGAGAACGTGATGATGAAATTGAAGCTTTGGAGATGGTCGAAAACGAGGAAACTGTTGAAGTTAGCATGTCAGAATTGGAAACTGGTGTTTCTGATCGGGTATCTAAGTTGCAGATTTCAGAAGTTACAGAAGCAGTTGAAGCCTCAATTACGATTCCTAACAATCAAGATACTGCATCAAGTTCTCCATATGGTACTTCTGAGACAGAGAATGAGGTTGTGAGTGAGCTCTCCAAAAAAGAAATGGTCGATAATGCAATGGGTGGTAATGACAGTGTCACTGGTGAAGCAGAAGCAAGTCTAAACGGGGACATCATTGATTTCTGGGCAGCTGGGTCATTGCTGATAGATGCCATTGGAGGTTTCTTGCTATTAGTGTTGATTGCGTTATACTTTCAAAGGAAGCGAAGTGGTAGACATGGCATTTCTCAACCTGCTGGGCCTAATTTTGAACAAGTGCCAGATAAAAGTTACGGCTTAGTCCTTGCCAATCAAGAAAATGCAAAGCTCGAGTATCCTGAATCATCTGATTATTCCAAATCTTTCTTGGATTCAATGGAGAGGGATTTCAATGAGGTATACAAAAGTCGAGCTCCATCGGTACAGTTGCTTGGTGAGATTTCTGTGGAAGAGATGAGCAGCTCTCACAGGAGTTATGGTATGAGAAACATAACCGCTGAAAGTGAAGTCAGCAGCCATTCTGTTTCTATGGAGAATATGAAGAACAGCAAGATTCATTCAAGTCCTCTTCATGTGCATCCAATTTTCTCAGAGATTTGCTCAATGGAGTCTCCTTATCAGAAGAAAATTGTGAATGCAGAGGTCAGTTGTAAAGAACAAACAATTTTTTTTTCAGATTTATTATTGCAGTACTCATAATTCTGTATTAACATGACTTTGATGATGTTTTGTTGAAGCAGGAGGATGCAGAAAGTGAATCCATGAAACCAATGACAACAACTCCATTAAGGCGTTCAAGCAGAATCCGCAGTCGAACAATTAAGTCTCCATGAAGCAGTATTAATGTCTGATGGTTCTACTGAAAAGTTCCAATATGAAATAGGTTGATCTGTTGCTTCATTTCTCACTGAGCATCAAAGATTTGACTGTTTAACAACTCCATCTGATCATATAGGCGTAGTTAACTTTGTGTTTGTCATGTCGAGTGATAACTTTCAGATTGGATATCAATCCACCTTTTCCACGTCTCTTAAGAGTATGCTTTCTGCTGAATTGTTGAATTATTTTTTACTCCATGATTTTATCCCCATATGCTTTTGCTTTTGTTCCCATGTGCTCAATGATTAAGAAAATCAGAGTCCTAATCACAAGATTATAAGTCTTATCTTGGGAAGTTTTTTAGCAATATCACTTAAAAGTATTGGACATGAAATGGATTCCACTGCTAATAGAAAGTGATTAAAAGTTATCGACGTCCTAACTTTTTTCAGAGCAGTTTTCAATCTGAATCTTGGTTTTGTGCAAATGCTCAATCTGAGCTAGAACACGGTTTTTGAATATACCACTTAATCATATCTTATTATATGATGATAAGAGCGCGGGGGGGGGGGGGGAACCTGCTTTCTGGCCAAGAATTTAGCAAGCCAGTGATATAGATTGATCTCTGCAAATGAATTATTGCAGAAAACAAAAATCTAATTCAAGAACTAAAGTTTCCAGATTCCTACAAAATTCCCAGCTGTAGTATTATTTCTCAGTTCTTTTTACAGATACGCATAGGAAATCAAGAAGATGAAGAAATGCCATGTATCCAAAGCATAAAAGTATATACTCTCATTTCCTTTTTTATCACAACATCTACCATAAAAATTTTTTTATGGGTTTTCATCAAGTAAATCATATTGATGGATATACACAAAATCAAAACTTCTTTTGCACAGGAATTACAGGAGGCCTACTACTTAAAAAACTGCCTCTTCTACCTGGAAATGATAAAGAAGATATATAACTTCTTGGAAGCTTCTTTGATATGATGGCTTTAGGGAGTGTATATGGTTTGTTAGCATGCAATCCATTTCCATAGCTTTTAGAAGACTTCATCTTCCATTTATAAGGGGTTTCCTTCTTTGGAAGATCTTCAATGCTTGTTACCCTTGACAGAGATGTAAATGACTGAGACTTGCCTTCGTAAAATTTTGACAATCCTCTTCTGCAATGTCACGACCCATTTTCGGGACCGCGACCGGCGTACGAAATGAACCGTCTATGGGAGCTCGGCCCATCCCGCACAAGCCTCATAGTACAAAACTTATACCCAAACATCATATTTAAATAAATATGAATAACAAATAAAAATATAATCTTTGTTTATTAAAAACAAAATATCTATAACATTAAGTGCGGAAATTAATTTCAA